>PJEM01011615.1:0-52942 GCA_004023845.1 Helogale parvula | reverse complement strand
TTGTCAAATTGGTTTCCATATAATACCCAGTGCTCTTCCCCACAAGTGCCCCCCTCCATCACCACCACCTCTTCCCCCCCTCCCCCTCGCCCTTCAACCCTCGGCTCATTTTCAGTATTCAATAGTCTCTCAGGTTTTACGTCCCTCTCTCTCCCCAACTCTCTTTCCCTCTTCCCCTCCCCCTGGTCCTCCATTAGGTTTCTCTTGTTCTCCTGTTAGACCTATGAGTGCAAACATATGGTATCTGTCCTTCTCTGCCTGACTTATTTCGCTTAACATGACACCCTCGAGGTCCATCAACTTTGCTACAAATGGCCAGATTTCATTCTTTCTCATCGCCATGTAGTACTCCATTGTATATATATATACCACATCTTCTTGATCCATTCATCAGGTGATGGACATTTAGGCTCTTTCCATGATTCGGCTATTGTTGATAGTGCTGCTATGAACACTGGGGTACATGTGCTCCTACGTATCAGCATTTCTGTATCCCTTGGGTAAATCCCTAGCAGTGCAATTGCTGAGTCATAGGGGAGTTCTATGGATAGTTTTTTGAGGAGCCTCCACACTGTTTTCCAGAGCAGCTGCACCAGTTTACATTGCCACCAACAGTGTAGGAGGGTGCCTGTCTCTACACACCCTCACCAGCATATATAATCTCTTGATTTGTTCATTATAGCCACTCTGACTGGTGTGAGGTGGTATCTCAGTGTGGTTTTGATTTGTGTTTCCCTGATGATGAGTGACGTTGAGCATTGTTTCACGTGCCTCTAGGCCATCTGGTCATCCTCTTTGGAGAAGTGTCTGTTTATATCTTCTGCCCATGTCTTCACTGGATTGTTTGTTTTTTGGGTGTGGAGTTTGGTGAGTTCCTTGTAGATTTTGGATACTAGCCCTTTATCTGATATGTCATTTGTCACTATCTTTTCCCATTCTGTCAGTCGCCTAATAGTTTTCTTGATTGTTTCCTTTGCCTTGCAGAAGCTTTTTATCTTGATGAGGTCCCAATGATTCATTTTTGCTTTCATTTCCCTTGCCTTTGGGGATGTGTCGAGTAGGAAATTGCTGCGGTGGAGGTCTAGGAGGTTGTTTCCTACTTTCTCCTTGAGGGTTTTGATGGTTTCCTGTCTCACATTCAGGTCCTTGAGCCATTTTGAGTTAATTTTTGTGTATGGTGTAAGAAAGTGATCTAGCTTCATTCTTCTTCATGTTGCTGTGTAGTTCTCCCAGCACCACCTGCTAAAGAAGCAGTCTTTTTTCCATTGGATACTCTTTCCTTCTTTGTCAAAAATTAATTGGCCGTACATTTGTGGGCCCAGTTCTGGGTTCTCTATTCTATTCCATTGGTCTATGTGTCTGTTTTTGTGCCAATACCATACTGTCCTGATGATGGCAGCTTTGTAGTAGAGGCTAAAGTCTGGGATTGTGATGCCTCCTGTTTTGGTTTTCTCTTTTATTTTACTTTGGCTATTCGGGGTCTTTTGTGGTTCCATACGAATTTGAGGATAGCTTGTTCTAGCTTTGAGAAGAACACTGGTGCAATTTTGATGGGGATTGCATTAAATGTGTAGATTGCTTTGGGTAGTAATGACATTCACAATGTTTATTCTTCGGATCCATGAGCAGGGAATGTTTTTCCATTTCTTTGTGTCTTCTTCAACCTCTTTCATAAGTTTTCTATAGTTTTCATCATATAGGTCTTTTACATCCTTGGTTAGGTTTACTCCTAGGTATTTATAGTTTTTCGTGCAATTGTGAATGGGATCAGTTTCTTGATTTCTCTTTCCGCTGCTTCATTATTGGTGTATAGAAATGCAACTGATTTCTGTACATTGATTTTGTAACCTGCAGCTTTACTGAATTCATTGATCAGTTCTAGAAGGCTTCTGGTGGAGTCTGCAAAAAGTGAAAGTTTGATTTCTTCTTTGCCAATTCCAATGCCTTTTATTTCCTTTTGTTGCCTGGTTACTGATGCTAGGACTTCTAGCACTATGTTAAACAACAGTGATGAGAGCGGACACCCCTGTCGTGTTCCTGATCTCAGGGGGAAGGCTCTCAGTTTTTCCCCATTGAAGATGATATTAGCTGTGGGCTGTTCATAAACTGCTTTTATAATGTTTAGTAAGTTCCTTCTATTCCGACTTTCTCAAGGGTTTTTATTAAGAAAGGGTGCTGTATTTTGTCAAATGCTTTTTCTGCATCTATCGACAGGATCATATGGCTTTTATCCTTTCTTTTGTTAATGTGATGGATCACACTGATGGATTTGCGAATATTGAACCAGCCCTGAGCCCAGGAGTGAATCCCACTTGATCATGATGGATAATGTTTTTTATATGCTGTTGAATTGGATTTGGCAGTATCTTGTTGAGTATTTTTGCATCTGTATTCATTAAGGATATTGGTCTGTAGTTCTCTTTTTTTGCTGGGTCTCTGTGTGGTTTGGGTATCAAGATGATGCTGGCTTTATAGAATGAGTTTGGAAGTTTTCCTTCTATTTCTATTTTTTGGAATAGTTTGAGAAGAATGGGTATTAGCTCTGCTTTAAATGTCTGGTAGAATTCCCCTGGGAAGCCATCTGGCCATGGGCTCTCATTCGTTGGGAGATTTTTGATAACGGATTCGATTTCTTCACTGGTTATCAGTCTATTTATGCTTTCTATCTCTTCCTGTTTGAGTTTTGGCAGTGCATGTGCATTTAGGAATTTGTCCATTTCTTCTGTGTTGTCCAGTTTGTTGGCATATAATTTTTCATAGTAATCTCTGATGATTGCTTGTATTTTTAAGGGATTGGTTGTAATAGATCCTTTTTTATTCATGATTTTGTCTATCTGGGAGCTCTCTCTTTTCTTTCTAAGGAGCCTGACTAGAGGTTTATCAATTTTGTTTATTTTTTCATAGAACCAACTCTTGGTTTCATTGATCTGCTCAGCTGTTTTTTTGTATTCTATATTGTTTATTTCTGCTCTGATCTTTATTATTTATTTTCTTTTGCTGGGTTTGGGGTACTCTTGCTGCTCCCCTTCTAGTTCCACTAGGTGCTCTCTTAGACTTTGAATTTGTGCTCTTTCTAGTTTGTTGAAATAGGCCTGGATTGCAATATACTTTCCTCTTAGGACTGCCTTTGCTGTGTCCCAGAGATTTTGGATTGTTGTACTTTTCTTTTCATTTGTTTCCATATATTTTTAAATTTCTTCTCTAATTGCCTGAGTAGCCCAATCATTCTTTAGTAGGGTGGTTTTTAACCTCCACATTTTTGGAGGTTTTCCAGACTTTTTCCTGTGGTTAATTTCAAGTTTCATAGCATTGTGACCCGAAAGTGTGCATGGTATTAATCTCTATTCGTTTATACTTATGGAGGGCTGCTTTATGCCCCAGTATGTGATCTATCTTGGAGAATGTGCCATGTGCACTCGAAAAGAAGGTGAATTTCCTATCTTCAGGATGCCGGGTTCTAAATATATCTATCAATTCCATGTGTTCCAATGTGTCATTCAGGTCCATTGTTTCTTTAGTGATTTTCTGTCTCGTTGATCTATGCATTGCTGTCAGTGGAGTATTAAAGTCCCCTGCAATTAGCACGTTCTTATCAATAAGATTGTTTCTGTCTATGATTAATTGATTTATGTATTTGGGTGCTCCCGACTTTGGCACATAGATAGTTATAATTGTTAGCACTTCCTGATGGAGAGACCCTGTAATTATTTAATGTCCTTCTTCATCTCTTGTTACTGCCTTTACTTTAAAGTCCAGTTTGTCTGATATAAGTATGGCTACTCTGGCTTTCTTTTGGCTTCCAGTCGCATGATAGATATTTCTCCATCCCTTTACTTTCAACCTGAAGGTATCTTCAGGTCTAAAATGAGTCTCTTGTAGATAGCAAATAGATGGATCTTGTTTTTTTATCCATTCTGCTACCCTGTGTCGTTTGGTTGGAGCATTCAGTCCATTGACATTCAGTGTTATTATTGAAAAATGTTGATTTAGAGTCATTGTGTTCTCTGTAGAATTCATGTTTATCGTGGTGTCTCTGGCACTTTGTATTCTTTGCAACATTTCCCTCAAAGAGTCCCTCTTAGTATTTCTTGTAGGGCTGGTTTGGTGGTGATGAATTCTCTCAATTTTTGTTTATTTGGGAACACTTTTATCACTCCTATTTTGAATGACAGGCTTGCGGGATAAAGGATTCTTGGCTACATGTTTTTTCTGTTCATCACATTGAAGATTTCCTGCCATTTCTTCCTGGCCTGCCAAGTTTCAGTAGACAGGTCTGTAACCACTCTGATAGGCTTCCCTTTGTATGTTAGGGCCCTTTTATCCCTAGCTGCTTTCAGAATTCTCTCTTTATCTTTATATTTTGCCAGTTTTACTATTATGTGTCATGCTGAAGGTCGATTCAAATTACATCTTAAGGGGGTTCTTTGTGCCTCTTGAATTTGAATGTCTATTTCTTTTCCCAGATTTGGGAAATTCTCAGTTATAATTTGGACTAGTATCCCTTCAGGACCTTTCTCTCTTTCTTCCTCTTTAGGAATTCCTATGATAGGGATGTTGTTCCATTTGATTGTATCACTGAGGTATTGAATTCTCCTTTCCTGCTCCTGGATTGATTTCTCTCTTTTTTTCGACTTCCTCTTTTGCTATAACTATATCTTCTAATTTATCTATTCTTCTCTCTGCCTCTTCATTCCTTGAGGTGGCACCTCCATTTTATTATTCACCTCATTTATAGCCTTTTTTAAACTCATCACACCTATGTTCAAAGTTCCTAGTCCTTGTCTCACTTGCTTCTTTGATGCTTTTTTCAACCTCAGCGATTAATTTTATGACAAGTTTTTTAATTCTTGTTCAGTGATGTTGTTTAGGTCTGTGTTGGCTATGACTTCTTCCTGGAGGTTCTTCAGGGGAGAGTTCCTTCGTTTCATCATTTTGGCTAGTTTTCTGTCCCTTGTCAGTTTTAAAAAGCTCGTTGTGCACTGTGCACGTGTTGATATTGCTCTGTTAAAGGAAGCTTATCGACTGTCCAGGGCCTGTCATTTCAGGAAATATCCTTTTAGTGGTGTTTCTCAGTTTCTCTTGTTGTGCCCTTGATTATTTTATTTCCCTACTCAGCAATATTTGGGACTCACCGTCATGTGCACTTTGGCTTGTTTCTTGGGGTACTCCTGAGAAGGAAAAAAGGCAGACAAACACATAGGGAACAGAAACACACAAATGCACAGACAAATCAAACAAACAAACAAATTAAAAGGGGGAAAGGAAGAAAAGAGAAGAAGAGGGGAGAGATAAGGATGAGATAAGGGAGAATATTTCTGGATGACAAGAGGAAGAAAAAAAAAAGAGGGAGAAAGGAAAAAGGAAAATAAGGAGTGAAAATTAAAAAAGAATTTTAAAAAGTAAAAGGAGATTTGGAGTATTCCCTTGTCTTTGATTTTTTGGAAGGATTTGGAGAGGACTGGTAGTGATTCTTTTTTTTAATGTTTTGTAAAATTCATCTGCTGAGCCATCTTGTCCCAGGATTTTCTTTTTTGTGATATTTTTTTATTACTGAATGAAGCTCCTTATCAGCAACTGATTGATTCAGATTTTCTATTCTTTCTGATTCAGTCTTGGTAGGTTGCATATTTCTAAAATATGAGCACAGCCTTACCCTGATAGCAAAGCCACACAAGGACACTACATTTCCATTCCTTCTAGGTTATTCGGCTTGTTGGCATAGAGTTGTTCATAGTAGCCTCTTATAATGTCTTTTGTATTTTTGTGGTGTCACATGTAATATTATAGATATTCTTACAGAGATATTCTGCACATTTAAAATATTGGCCTATAGTTTTCTTTTCTTGTAGTGGAAATGTTTGTAGACATCAGAATTGGAAAGGAAGAGTATATTGTTTTTATTTGCAGATGACATGATATTGTACAAAAACTGTTAGTTCTAATCAATGAATTCAGGAAAGTTGCAGCATACATAATTAACATACAGAATCAGTTGTGTTTCTATACTCTAACAATGAATTATTTGAAAGAGAAATAAAATTATTCCATTTAAAATAGAATCAAAAGCAATAAAATACTTTGGAATAAATTTAACCAAGGAGATGAAAGACCTCTACACTGAAAGCTATAAAATAGGGTTGAAAGGAATTGAAGAAGACACAAATAAATGGAAACGTATTCTGTGTTCATGAATTTAAAGAGTTAATATTACGAAAATGTCCATACTACCCAAAGCCACCTATAGATTCAGTGCAATTTTAGTCAAGATTTCAGATGACATTTTTTTTTTAACAACAGTAGAAGAAAAAAATCCTAAAATCTATATGGAACTGCAAAAGACCCCAAAGAGCCAAGAAATCCCGAGAAATAAAAAATTAAGCAGGAGGCATTATACTTCATTATTTCACACTATATTAAAAGTTATAGTAATCAAAACAGTATGGTACTGGCATACAAAAAAACACATAAACAAATGGAACAAAATCAAAAGCCCAGATGTAAACCCGTGCATATATGGCCAACTAATATTTGACAGCTAATATTTGACAATTTGATAATATTCTACTGGAAAAAGACATTGTCTTTAATAAATGGTACTGGGAAATATAGATATTCACATGTAATAAATATCTTACACTACTTATCTTGCACTACTCACAAAAATTAACTCTAAATGGATTAAAGGCTTAAATGCAAGATCTTAAACCATAAAACTCCTAGAAGATAACATAAGAAAAGCTCCTTGACATGGGAATTGGTGATGGTTTTTTGGATATGACACTTAAAGCATAAGCAACAAAAGCAAAAATAAGCAAGTATGACTATATCACTCTAAAAAGCTTCTGTACTGCGAAAGAAATAGTGATAAGGGGTTAATATCCAAAATATATGAAGAACTCCTACAACTCAATAGCAAAAAGATAAAATAATCCAAAGTTTCAAGGAGGAGGTAAAGTGGATCTTGAGGAGTGAGTAAGAATTATCTGGAAGGGTGAGGAGAGTATGGAATAAGGAGAAACTACATTTCTGGGGGGAAAATATGATATAAAAAATATATTTTAGGATGTATTTGACTAGGTATGTGTTGGGGAGTGGTATGAGTGGTCAAAGAGGTGAGAATGGAAAAGCAGACTGGGGCTTTGTGATGAGAATTAGAAGCCTAGGAATTTGGAGTTTATGCTCCTGTTTTATGTCTGTTCTGATTTCCCCTCATAATGTTGAAAACTCTAGGAGAGTGTATTTCTTATTGACAGTTTAGAAACCAATGAAGGTGTTTCAGGGAAAGTGAGGATCAGGATTGCCTTTTGAAAAGATCATGTATGTCAGCCATAGGGTAGAGGGTGGACTAAAGGCTGCAACAGATGAGAGAAGAAATTATGGGAGGATTAGAGAAGGGTGAGGGGGTTCACAAGAGATGTAGGATGCCTTAGTCTCTTCAGGCTGCCCTAATAAAATACCACAGACTGGGTGACTCAGACAGAAATTTATTTTCTCACAGTTTGGAAGCTAGCAGTCCATGAGCAAGATTCCTGCCATTGGGGTTTCTGGTTAGTGTCTACTTCCTGGCTTGCAGATGGCTGCCTTGTCACTGTGTGCTCACATGACCTCTTTTTTGTGCATACTTAGTGGGGGGAACTCTCTTGGTATCTCTATTCACAAGAACAGTAATCCTTTTTGATCAGGACTCCACCAATATGGCCTCATTTATTCCTACCTCCTTAAAGGTCCTATCTGCAAATACAGTTACACTGGGATTGGGACTTCAACATAGGAATTTTAGAGGGACACAGTTCACTCCACAGCACAGAGTGTCTTTTTATCCCTCAGTGCTATGATGGCACCTGTTCTTGATGTTCACAGTGTAGAGGAACAAACATGAGCTTAGGAACCTACCAGAACTGGGTGTTTATCATTTACCAACCAAGTGACTTTAAGTTACTAATTTACTTAAACTCTCTAAGTTCTCTTACCTGTAAAATGAAGATACTACTGCATTTTTGCAATGTTTGCAATGTTGTGAGAATTATTTAAGACATTGTATGTAGAGACTTCAGGAATGGATATTTTTGCATATTGGTATATACTTTACCTGCTGATTTGTAATTTCTTTTTCTGTCATTGATTTCATGGTTTCCACTTATAACTGTAGGGTTACTGTCTACCAGCAAAAAGGGAATAACTATAGGGTTCAGTGCAAAAGAGAATACATTTGCTTTTCTTTTTCATGTGATTTCACAGAGTACACTACGTTGAAGGGAGGCTGGGCTGCCCATATACACATAATGTGGCTTATATGAAACTTCACTGTCCAAAGTCTCATCTTTAACTCTTTATTCTTTTGTGGTTACCATTCTTGCTAGCCTAGTTCTCTATCTAATGTTTATGAGATGTTTTAAGTAAATATGGAATATAATACAGTGCAATGCACTGCTAATAGAAAACGGCAGGGGGAAAAAGAAAATTTTTTTTAATTTTTGTTACCAGTCTACCTCTTTTAAAGTTCCCAATTGAGATAAAGGTTATCTGGGAGAGACAGAGAGAGGAAACCTGAGCTAACAGCATGAACCTTCTATATAGTACGTCTTCAACTGGGACTTTCTGCTCTTTGAGGAATCTGCAGATACATCCTATTTTGACTGCAATCATCCATGTGCAGAATTCATAATAGAAAATACAGTGCATGTCAATAAGAGCAGCACACTGGCCTCAGTATTTTTAAAAATTGAGAAGTTATATGGTTTTGGTGGTTTGTTTGTTTGTTTTTAAATATATCAGGCTTAAATGTAAGCATTTGCTAACTCCTCAGAAGCATTGTTTATTTAAGTGGAACTAGGTATTTAAGTTGAAAGTACCCCCTGATAGAGTTTCAATTTGCTTTCTGTTTTTGTCTTTTCACTAAATAAGGTGCACAGATTGCCTCCAATAGGACTCTTGCTGCTTTCATCAGAGACCTGGCGACATATGTGGGGGAGGGGATATGGAAAGCAACTGCTTCCCAGGTGGATGGTAAGATTTTGAATGAAAACAAGTATCATTTCATTTGTGGGTTTCTGTTCAGTCTGTATCAGAGATTGGTAAGGAAAGATGACAATAGGGACTCTCAAATTAAAAAATAATGTTTAAGATGGCGACTTCTATGAGAATCCCAGCATAGCAGAACTGGAGAGGGATAGGAGGATCACTAGTCCAGCTCTTTCCCTGTTAGGAAAGGAGGTGAAGTGACTTGATCAAAGTCCATCATAGTTTGTTATAGAGCTAGTATTAGGATCTACTATTCCTGATGGACTTTTCCATGAAATGTGAGTTTTGCCCCAGGAATCAGTCCTTCCCTTCCCTTTCCTTTTCTTGCCTTCTCTCTTCCCTTCCCCCTTCCTTTTCCTCCCCTCCTCACCCACTCCTCTTCTCCCCTCCCCTCCTCTTCCCTTCCTCTTATTTAAAACAAACCAATCATTTAAAAAATATCTCCTGGAGCACCTGGGTGGCTCAGCTGGTTGAGCATCCAACTTTTGATTTTGGCCTAGGTTGTGATCTCATAGTTTGTGACATTGAGCCCCACATCAGTTTTAGACTGACAGCATAAGCCTGCTTGGGATTCTCTCTCTCTCCCGCTCTCTCTCTGCCCTCCCTTGCTCTTTCAAAATATATAAATAAACATTTAAAAATTATAAGAAAAATAAAAAATAAAAAGTATCTCCTGAAAACATTTTGTTTGCCTTCTACTATTGGGTAAATTATGAAAGATGGTTGCTATTATGGATGGAATATTTGTGCCCTCCAAACCCCAATTCATACGCTAGAAACCTAACTCCCAGTGTGATAATACTTGGAGGTGGGGCCTTTGGGAGATAATTAAGTTGAGATAAAGTCATGAAAATGGGCCCCTCCATGATGGGATTAGTGTCCTTATAAGAAGAGAAAGGAAATTCTTTTTCTCTCTCTCCTCCCCTGTGAGGACAGAGCTAGAGGCAGCCATCTGCCGACCAGGAAGAGATCCCTCACTGGGGAACTAAATTGCGTGGCACCTTAATCTGGGACTAAGGACCTCCAGAACTGTAAGGAATAAATTCCTGTTGTTTAAGCCACTCAGTCTATGGTATTTTGTTGTGGCAGCCTGCACAGACTAAGGCAGTAGCCAGTGAACTAGATATGTATTAGGAGTAAACACAGTAATTTTTAAAAGTAAAAAAAATGGTTAAGCTATCCTGACTTCTCCTTTTTTTTTTTTTTAACAAAAATCATAACTTTTATAAAGTGTCGAATTCAACCAATCATTCATTTCATTCATTCAACAGTTTTTTGTTTTTGTTTTGTTTTGTTTTTTGAACACCTATATGACAACCTTGAAATGAAGAATATTTGGCTGTGACTCTGGAGTCTAATGGAAGAAGCATATCTATAAATATATCATTACTCCTTCAGGGCAGGGCTCATATCTGCTTTACTCACCATTTTATCCACATTGTCTAGTTAGGACAAGAGAGGGCATTCAATTACTATTTCTAAATGGCTTCTGAGAGGAGGTAATCTTAGCTGGTTTCAGTCACTCAAGTAGACTTGTCTGAAAGTAAAGATGCAGAATCTGAGCAGGAATTTTCATCTGATTCCATGTTCTTTATTTGACATTAATTTCAGCTGATTACAACATGTGATACACAATGGTCATATAGTAAGATACTGAAATCCAGGAACCAAGAAATGGAACTGAATGCTGAGCTTTCTGCTCTCAGAATCAAAAGAAACCACTGATACTTTGATCAGAAAGAAGAAAAGAGAATGAATTAAAAGAAGAACCTTTCCATTTACATTTATTTCATTCCTTTATATTTATTGCCTCATTTAACACAACTCTGAAAAACAGATATTGTTACTTCCATCTTAGAGATGGGAAAAATGAGACTAAAATGATTGAACTATTTGTCCAAACTCGTATAGCCATTAAGTAGTAGAGCCAGGATGTGAATCTAGATGTTTCTGACCCCCAAGTCCACTGGCCTCCAAAGCTCATGCCTTCCACTATGTATCTCCTTACCAGTGGAGTTCGATGCAATCCTTATGCAGTCAGTAAATTCCTACAATCTTGCTGTCTGCCATATTTCCAAACTCACAAAAATCTGGGCTTTAATCAGCTCACTGGAAACATAAGAAATGTTAACTTCAACTCACTCGAAATCCATTTGGATGAAGCTTCATGTGGTATGTTTGGCAATGTGACCCATCTGAATTTTGTCCAGTAAAGGAAAGGAAGTTTAGGAAATGGGTAGTGGGAAGGAGAGAGGAAGAGAGAGAGGGGATGAGAGCAAGTATTTGTTAGGGAGTGGCTGGAAGGAGAAGGCAGCTTCCTAGGAGGGGCACTGTTGGTTTTAGATGGGAAATGGCTAGGAGCTAAAGGCCATTCGTGAACAATAATTGCCGTTGCAGAGTCGAAGAGAGTTTAGTATTATATTTAAAGATAAAAATTTTTAAAAAGTTAGTGTTGCATATGAAGATACTTTCAGCTTGATCTCATGGAGCTCTGAATACCATGACAGACCTGTTGTGAAGACCTGGGCTGGACCAGGGACTTACTGGGTTGCAGTAGAAATTCTGAGTTTTCTTACTCTTCCCTCTGTCAGATTCCCACATAGTCATCCAGCAGAGCCGACAAACTCAATTTCTGCACACTAATAATGCTTAGGTGTTCTCTATTCGTGGAATTGTATAAGGCTACATTTGACTATGCTGTGTGCTAGAAATTATTCATTATAGTAGAGTTTAGGCTTCATGATAGGCTAGTTCGAGTTAACACAGCTACAGCCTTACAATCATATCACACACACAACTACTACTGTGTTCTGGGCAAAGGTGGTCCTTTGTGTTCTAAGATAACTGGTCCTTGGGGGCAGTGCCGGGTTGCAGTAAGGTTTTTTTTTATATTGTCACCTACCTGTAGTGCATTCTCTGTGAGAGGTGGGAAAGTGAACTAGATAAAAGCATACAGGGAAAGAGACAAGAATACAACTGAGTGTCCCCTGAGAAGCAGTCATTAGTACAGGACAAGTCACTTAGAGTGTAAGGAGAGAGAAATGTAGGCCGCATGCAGGACCCTGGGGCAGAGAGACAGCATGCAGAGAATTCCTTTTCACTGTAGTTCACGGGTGGATCTGACTGCACTGACTCATTTTTCCAGGACTTGACTGTTGAGAAGGATATAATTCACCTTCCAAATAAGAAGCATTCCTAGAAATATAAGAATGTTCTTCTGTAACGGTCACCAGAGAGGAGATCAGAAGCTGCAACCCGTAGAGGACCTCCTTTAGTGTTGGGAGAACTCTGCCTCTGTGTGGCGTGTCCTTCTCTATCCACGTCGTAGCACTTCAACAAGAAAGAAAATGGAATTCTTTTCATTTTGACAGGCTCTTCAGGGTTTGGGTGGAGAGCAGTTTTGTTTTGCTGAGGTTGCAGGAGCCGTGATTAATCATACCTCAGAGCTCTGCCCCTGTTTTTACCAGCAGTACTACGTCCCTGATGCCTTACGTATATGCCATTTATGTGCGTGTGCACACATGTGGCACGTGTGTAACTCTTTTTCTCTCAGTTTGCTTCCTGGAATTTGGCTGATACCTCTTATCTGAATGTTTCAGTCTGACTACTGACTCTCCCTTTTGACGACACAAGGTTGAGGTTTTTTTTAATTGACAGTTCTTTATCAGTAGATAGAATATTAGAAATGGACTGGGAGATCGGCTATCCCTGCTACACTTTTAGTTCAGATAATCTTATCTGCATCCAGCCCCTGGCATTCACTGCTTCCAAAAAACATAAATCAGTCTACTTGCTAGCTTTTTTTTTTTTTCCACCTTAAATAAAATCCTTTTCCTTTGTGATAACCAGCTCCTGGAAAAAGGCAAGCAACTATGACTGAATCTACCAGTGCTTTGATGTGGCAGCCACAGAAAAAAGGAATAGATGAGGTTTGTTGGGTTACTGATATTTTCTTCTTCAACTTCTAATAGGTCTAAGTGAGTATTTGATGAAACCATATGGATTTTGAAAGGACCTTACAGAAGCAGAGAGGAAATCAAAGAGGGGTTGAAATTTAGCTTCCTTGTTGAGGAGTCTTCAGCCTGAGATGCCTTCTTGCAGCCACCTGGGTCAGCAGGAGGAGGATTCTGTCAGGAGGCTCTGTCTCAGCCTCTTGACAAACCCACTCGGGGAAACGCTTCTTGACAAAGCGGCAGTGGACGTGCTGCCTCTTATCACTCTCAGGGCACACACTAGAAGGCAGAGATTTGACAAGGGGAGGGTGTTTTTATGTTTCTCTTTTGGCTTGTTGACTTCTGGCACCCCACTTTGGCCTGGGTGCAGATCCTAGACCTGCAAGCAGTCCTGACCTCACCCAGGGGCTGGCAGAGGTTGGGAAGCATCACGTTGCCAGATGGCAGCTTTGTATTCAAGCTCAGAGAGCTGACAGCATGGACCAAGGCGAAAGCTCTTTGTCCGCATCTGGTTATGGAGAAGGAGAAGACAACCCTGCTGGCCTTCCTCTTGAGCATGACTGTGCATTGTGAATGCTGGAGCTCTGGTCACCACAGGCTACTAGGCTGAGCCTTGTGCACTGCAGGCTTGAGAGCCTTGCTCCTGTGACATTCCCCAGGCTCAGTGTGTAGTCTGAGGGCCTCCTGGTTTTAGATCAGTACTTTCCTGGATACTGTTTCTGGGCCATTGAAAATGGCTGTGTGACCTTTTTCTCTTAGCTACCTCACTCCTGGTCTCTGGCTGCTCATTATTTTTTCTCTTATTATGTGTCTCCCCCTCCCTACCCAACTTCTAATTTGAGTTTCTCTGTTATCTTCTTCAGCATGGCACTGATTCTTTGAGTAGAAATCAAGCAAGCAAGCATAATCTCCATTTTATAAATAATATGTACTCAGACTAAGACAAAAAGTTGTTTTGAAACATGTAAAAGTAGAAAGAAAATTTTTTTAAATGCATAATTCCATCATCAAGTAATGACCCTGTCAGTCCAAAATCTTTTAACTAGCCTGTCCATATATCGGTATTTCATTCATAAAAATAGGCATGTCAAATACCTGCGGGCAAGCACAGCTTTATAACCAAGGGAGGTAGTGAGGGCAATGGGTAATGCAGATTGATCTGTGCTTGAAACTTAACCTCTCTGAGCCTCAAGCTCCTCATGACTAGAGCAAGGATGATAAAATATAGTTGTTGGGAGTATTAAATGTTACAGCAAAAACTGCAAGGGAAGCCTTTCATAGGACAAATGTTCAACAAATGGTGCAGTGTTAACATAATTTAAAAAGTAGGGAAGTGTTTTGAGGTTGTTGAATGAAGTGGAGGCAATGGAGGCGCTTAGGGCTGGGGTGAGGGAGAGATGTGAGCAGCCAGCCGGGTAGAGGAGTCTTCAGAACATATTTGGATTCCACCCAGATGGAGGCTCACTTTGCTGCTGCAAAGCCCTGAAAGCTGCTTCATCTGGGAAATCTTCTCTGACAATTCTTCCTGTGAGGAGCAAGGAATCCTTTCTCCCTCTCTGCAGCACTTTGTAGCTTTATTAATGGATTTATCACATTATAAAGTCATTTAAAAATTGATATCTCGATTCCTCACATGACTGTGAATTTCTCCAGGGTAGGAACAACATTACACTCATCTTTGTGTCCTCAGGTGCCCAACTTAGTGATTGTTAGGTGGGGGGAGGGATGGATATGCCCATGTGTAATGCACGTTATCATCAGTACAAGTAAAGTTTTGTTGACTCAGAATGGGAACAGTGGGAATATGTGCATGAGTTTCTTTTTTGCAGGGAATGGGTTTGGGGGGATACTGTGGTGCAAAAGAAAAAATGGGCAGAGTCAGAATGAAGAGATGCTATGTCCTAATTAGGTTAATTTTCTGTAATTTGAAGTACACAGAAATATCCTTTTGGGTTTTAGCTCTTATTCTGTATTTCTGAAAATCTACAGGGATTCAATGCTTCTTAAACTTTTCCATTGCAAAATACCGCAAGGCAAAGGGGTGTGATTATCAGATCAGTTGGGGTTGGAGAAAATGCGGGCTGGAATTAGAACCTGAAACTACTTACAGCAAGCTCCTACTCTTTTCATTTTTCATTTAATCTTTGACATTAGTGGACATTTTGCATTAGGTATTATAATATATCTAACTTGTTTTTATTCCAAATTATGTTTTGAGCTACTTTCCATTGTAAAAGAGCAAAAGTCAAATAAGTAAATGTAAAGATTTAACTGGCTTTATTTATTCAGTGATTCATGAATCACGAAGCATTCCATATAACAAATATTGGAGTGTTCCAAGGAGCTGTAGAAAATAGAAAGCTTTTACAGGCAGAAACATGGCAGGACAAAGAAGTTATTAGCAAAAGAAATGAAAGGATTATTTTAGGCAAAGCAACCTTCATTTGGGGCAAAGGGCAAGGGGTCTTATCATATAGATGACCTCACTGGTGTTGATGAGAAAATTCCAGACTGATTAGTTTATATTTTTTATTTTTTATTTAAATTTTAGTTAACATACAGTGCAGTACTGATTGCAGGAGTAGAATTCAGTGATTCATTACCTATAACAACATCCAGTGATCATCACAAGTGCCCTCCTTAATACCCATCTCCCACCCACCTCCCTGCATCAACCCTCAGCTTGTTCTCTATCCTTAAGAGTCTCTTGTAGTTTGTTTCCCTCTCTTCTCCCTGCCCCAACCCCTTCCCATATGGTCAGTGAAATTATGTGGTATTTATCTTTCTCTGATTGACTTATTTTGCTTAGCATAATACATTTTAATTCTGTCCATGCCATTTCAAATGGCAAGATTTCATTCTTTTTGTTGGCTGAGTAATATCCGTATCTTACATTTTCCTTTTTCCATTTATCAATCAATGGACATTTGGGCTCTCTCTATAGTTGGCTATTATTAATAATGTGGCTATAAACATTGGAATGCATGTATCCTATCATAACTGTATTTTTGTGTCCTTTGGATAAATACCTACTAGTGTAATTGCCAGATCATAGGGTAGTTCTACTTTTAGTTCTTTGTGGAACCTCCATACTCTTCTATAGGCTGGCTGTACCAGTTTGCATTCCCATCAATAGGGCAAGAGAGTTCCCCTTTCTCTGCAACCTTGCCAACACCTGTGTTTCTTGTGTTGTTAATTTTAGCCATTCTGACAAGTGTGAGGTGGTATCTCATCATAATTTTGATTTGTATTTCCCTGATGATGAGTGATGTTGAACATCTTTTCATGTGTCTATTAGCCATCTGGATGTCTTCTTTGGAGAATTGTCTACTCATGTCTTCTGCCTATTTCTTAACTGAGTTGTTTGTTTTTTTGGGTATTGAGTTTGAGAAATTCTTTACAGACTGATTGGTTTAAAATTTTACTTGTGGGAGAAGCTAAAAATGCACTTAGATTAGGTATTAAGTCTTGGTGGTACTTAACATAAGTGACTCCATTTTGGGCCCATTGTTTCTTTTAACATTTCTTCCCTTTCAATTAAACTTTCCACCTAACAGAGGAGTGGTTAAAATTAAAGGCTTAAGTGCTACTCTCAGTTACTGCTCATTAGTTCTTGAACCTTTTGTTAAATAACAAAACTTCAACTGAGTACATTTTAAAGATCTCATTGGCTTTATTAAACAATTCATAAATTAGGCAGCATTCCATCTAGCAAGTAGAAGAGAGCTCTAAAGGGCAATAGAAAGGGAAAGATTTTTAAAGGTAGGCCAAGGAAGTCTTAAACAGAAAAAAGGGATTATTTCAGGTAAGGTTACCTTCCTTTGGGAAAAAGGGGTTTTATTAGGTGAATTACCTTATCTCTCATTGGGGGATGGAGAGGACCCATGTAACAGATTACCTTAATTGGTGCTGACCAGAAAATTCTTGACTGACTGGTTAAGACAACATTTGTGAGGAAGGTTGAAACTGCAATTAGGTAAGGTATTACGTCTCAGTTTAGTGATGTGACCTAGCATAAGTGACTCCATTTTGGGCCTGTGGTTTTCTTTTCAATACATTGATCCTGTTGTTTTTTTCTCAATTGTTGTGTTATTCAGAGATCACAGCTTCAGGTTCACAATTTTTTAGTTGGCCATATTCTTTGTTCTTTTTTTTGATGTTCCATTTCTTAAGGGAGGTCATCTTCTTGGTGGTTAGCTGCTGTCAACATTCATTTAAAGCTTGTGAGTCTGTTGTGTCCGAAGCCACTGAGCCCCGCGCTGAGGCACCAATATGTCGTGTCCCGGCCCGGCCGCTCTGGCCTGCGGGGCGGTGAGTCCTTGTAGGTTCTTTTCCTGAGGGAGGGAGGGAAAACAGGGCAGGAAGGGGGACGCACAGAGAGTAAAGACACACAACTCACGG
Source organism: Helogale parvula (assembly GCA_004023845.1). Classification (NCBI taxonomy): domain Eukaryota; kingdom Metazoa; phylum Chordata; class Mammalia; order Carnivora; family Herpestidae; genus Helogale; species Helogale parvula. Next base: position 35,567 of record PJEM01011615.1, on the reverse strand, counting down.
TTTCCAATCAGGTGAAAGAGAGAGAGTTTATTCAGAACACTGTCTCTTATAAAGGCTTTCAGGGCGGGACAAACAACATAGCTGACGTAGGTCAGTTGCTAGGAAACAGGGTTAAGAGATTAAGACTGGAGTGAAAGAGGAACCGGACTAAATTGTTTTAGCACAGCGCCTGAGGGGCCGAATACTACCCTGTCTGCAGGCGGTTGATCTTTGGTCTTTTGGCTTCTCTGACAGGGAGTGGCGCTCCCCTGCCTATTTTGCAACTCCCTTCAGGGAGTGACAAATCTGGCTAGCAAATGGCCAAGCAGCTGAGATCTTAGCCGCTCCCCACATGAGTCAATACAGTGCACCAGGGAGATTATGATGATAACTATCAGCAAGATAATTCCTGATGTTTGAACTGTATTCCAGAGCCATGATCTTCAAACCAATCAAAGAAAGGCCCAATGGATGGAGTCACCCTTTAAGCCAGTTGACTTTCTCTATAATCTTATGTAACTTTGTTTCAGCTTTCCCAGAAATAGTAATCCAGGGACAACAGGTGGTGTTGGCCATAACTCAGATACCTCCTTGCTCAGCTAAAAGATAATACTGTTAGGGAGAACACCTTTGGCCAGAATCTAGGGATCTTTGCTGGGTACCTAGTGTCCTAAATCTGTAATGTCTCCAAGAGTTAAGGAGAACTTTCTGATCATTTCTCATTGGTATTTTCTCCTAAACTAAGGTTCAGTCAGATTTTTAGCAAATATGGGATGAAAATATCCTAACCTGAAATAAAAAGTCATATTAAATGATTTACAAAGATAGGTGTTGCTGGTGAAATCTCTTGGTGCATGAGGGCAAATCTGATCTAGATAATCATGGGAATGTAGGGGTACAAATGTACTAAGATTCACATTGGTAAGTATGTCTTGTATGGCACGTAGGTAAATGTGTCTAGTAAATGTGTCTAAAGGGGTCAATTTTAGTTTGCAGTGATACTGGCAATAGAAGAGACATTGGTCACAGGGAAGACAAGGGGATCTCTTGCATAATGACCAACTCAGCATCTGAAAGGTTACTCTCATTAGTAATGGTCTGGGATATGTGGACAAAGGCATTATCTTTCCAGGTTAGTGCCAGAGTAAATTAAAAAAAATAAAAAAGAGACAAGGTTTCATGGTGAGTTGAAGTATGAAGCCTCCTTGATCCAGCATTTTGGGTGTAAACTGTCTACTGTGATGTCAGCTACTTCTCCTCCTCATCAATTTGATTTGTAGGTTTCCAGTGTCTGTATAGGACCATATGTTAGGTGGAGCCTTCTTTAGTTGTGTGATGTATATCCAAGGTTCAATTCCTTCTAGTTTTACAGCAATGTCAGTGGTCAGGAATACCTACCAGGGACCTTAGCTAGGTCCCTTCCAGTGGGGCTGAAGGGCCGTCTTCTTCTCATGACACTTCCAGAATACCCAGTAATCAGGCTCTGGATTGTGACCAGCAGGATCCTTTGAATTAGGATCTGGGAAAACTTCTTTAATCTGTTGATGATACACTTAAACATGAGACATTGAAGACTTATAGTAGCTGGCCTTACTGATATGAGACAACAAGGGATTAGCAGAAAGTTGTGTACCAATAGACATTGGTCTGCCAGTACCTATCTCATGTTGAATGAGTTTATGTTTTCCAAAGTGGGTACTGTTAACAGTTAGCAAATACCAAAGGCAAGACCTTAGGTCAGGGGAATCCATAGTTGATTTTGGTAAGCTTAGAAATTTTAAGTTGTTAGTTCTCTCAACCTTGTCCGATTATTGAGGGTGTTAAGGACAGTGATAATTCCAAAAAATTTTCAAGGCTTTCATTAAGGTTCATGTGATTTGCCCAGTCAGGTGGTGCCTTGATCACTAGAGACTATGGAAGGTATACCTCAAATGGGAAACACATTTTCTAACAATTTTTTTGCCAGCGTGAGGGCATCAGGTTTGTGGCAGGGGAAGGCTTCAACCCATCCAAAAAACATACATACAGGGGCACCTGGGTGGTTCATTTGATTGGGCATCCGACTTTGGCTTAGGTCATGATCTCACAGTCTGTGAGTTCAAGCCCCGTCTCAGGCTCTGGGCTGATAGCTTGGAGCCTGGAGCCTGCTTTGGCTTCTGTATCTCCTTCTCTCTCTGCCCCTCCTCTGCTCATGCTTTTATCTCTCAAAAATAAATAAACCTTAAAAATTTTTTTAAATTAAAAAAAAACATACATACAAAAACAAAGATGTATGGCTAACCCATACTAAGTGGTGGTTGAATGAAGACCAGCTGCAAGTGTTCAAAGGATCCAGAGGGAGGAGGCCTGAGGCCTTGGGAACCAAAAATACCTTTTCCAGGATTGTGGACCTAGCAGGTCAGACATTGCTAGTAGACTGTTTTTGCAATTTTATAGAAGTCTTCCTACCATTGTTGATTCATAATTTGAGTCATCTTAAATGTACTATCAAGTGAAGGGAGGCAAAAACTGAAATGGGGTTTTCCAGGGACCTGGGAGAAACCAAGCAGCTGGTTTGGGTATTCCATAGCCCCAGTTCTTTGTTTAATTTACAGCCATTGTTTACTCACCCTAATTTCTCTGATTCAGGAGCAAACTGTCAGGGTGTAAAAATCTGGTCATTTTTTGCAGAAGCAGAATGGGCTTCATTCACTTGTGCTACAGATTCTGGTGCTGTTGCCTTTGCATCAGGTTTAGTTCTTCTAGTGTGAGCCTCAGTTCAATGACAATTTCAGAAGGTAAGAGAATAGCATTAAGATCATCTACCTGTTGCTCACGGAATGTAAGAAAACCCCTTTGTTTCCATAACATCCCCAAATCATGGATGACCTCATCAAATCATGGATGGCCTCATAGGCATACCAATTATCAGGATAATCTATTGAATAGTAACTGTCCATGATTACTGCCATGCACAAATAAGGACAAGGAGAGCTGCTTATTGGGTTGACTTAGCTTGTGAGAAGTTTTCCCTTTTGAGTAGATCATATTTAGTAGAAATATCATAACTGGGTGGGAAATTCTCTTTTTCTGTTCTACAGTAGGATTCATCAACAAATAAGACGAGATCAGGACTAGTAAAAGGGGTGTTTCATAACGGGGCACTGTTACCTCACACTCACAGGAGTTGCCTGCGTCAGGCAGAAGCAGTAACATAGCAGGAGTAAACACACTGCAGTGTTTAAGTTGTAGATTAGGTGGTGAAAACAGAAGGTTCGCATAGGAAGTTAGTCCACCTACAGAGAAATGTTGAGTCAGTTCAGAGTTAAGACTTTGGACAGCAAGTAGAACTTGCAAATAAACGTCATTTTCTAGGGTCCGATCTGCTGAGGCTTCCATTAACTTTGTAGCTGTGGCTGTCTCCTTAAAACAGCAGGGATGGCTGCTAGCAACTGCATCAAGTCTTGTGCTATAAAAGGCAATAGGCCTATGTTTATTACCATTACTTGTGTGAGTGTTCCCAGGGCCTGATTATCCCTTTCGTGCACAAACGAAGTAAAAGGTTTTGAATAGTTCGGTGGCCCTAAGGCAGGTGGGTCTTGTAGTGCTTGTTTTAGTCTCATAAAATCCTGCCTATGTTTGTCTTCCTAAGGAGAGTTCAGGGACAAATATTTCAGTAAGTTCATACAGAGGGGAAGTTAATAGGGAAAAATTAGGAACCTCTAATCTTCAATAACCAGATAAGCCTCAAAATCCATGAAGACATCAGTTAGTTGTGGGTCTAGGAAATTCCTGGAGTCACTTAATTCTTTTTGGAGACAGCTGAATTCCTTTCCTTCAGCACTTAGATTATGACCTAGGTAAGGGACAGTATCTAGAAATAATTGTAATTTTTCCTTAGAGACTTGATATCCTTTTTTTAGCTGTGACAGCAAATAAATGAAATGTTATGGATACCTCTTTGGTAACTGAGCATAGCAAAAGATCATCTACATATTATGAAAGTGCCTATTTCCCTGGGGAATGAGATGGAGGATGCTTAAATCTCAATGAAGTATTTGAGAGAAGTAAGAAGGGGCCTCAGTGAATTTTTGAGGCATAACTGCCCATGTTATTCCAAGTAAAGACAAATAAAAATTGACTGCTGGGCTCTACTGGGGTGCTGGAGGCAAAATGTATTAGCTCTTTTAATTGCCTAATAGATTGGTTTGGGGCTTTATCATATAGCAAAAAGGAATGTTTTTCAGTGGAGGGTCCTGGAGTCATTTGTACTGGTTGAGATAAAAACTTTATTAGATACTCCTAGTGTTGAAACTTTCTTACTCTGAGGGATTTGTTGTCCTATGAAGATAAAGTTTAAAGTAGAATGTGCATCTCTGGCATCAGGTAAACTTTTGGAAAGTTTCTCATTAATTTTACTTTTAGTTTCCTTTTGGCTGTTTCTGAAATTACTGGTAATAGTTTACCAGAGAACCCCCTGGAGTCCTCTCAGCTGTAGGAGGGGCTCATATAGGGGCTTTCCTTTGGAGGAAGTATGAGGGTGTTTGAGGAGAATTTGCATAAAACCTTTGAGGACAAATCTCTCTTTCAGTGTCCCAGTTGATTGCAGCCAACGCTTTTGTTTTTAGACCAGTGATTTGATGATGGACCCCATGGGGGTGCAATGTGGGAGGCCCAGGTGTTGTTTTGGGTCTCCGGTTTTAGAGCTGTTGTAACTGTAAAGCTAATAGTTTGGCAGATTTTTGTCTGTGATCCTGCTCCAGAGTCCTCTTAAAATGTTTTGCTATAGTCGTGAGTTCAGTCAGGTTGTGGCTTCCCATTTTATTTTCAGCTCAGGTCATGATCCCAGGGTCATGGGATCAAGCTCCAAATTGGTCTCCACACTAAGCATGGAGCCTGCTTAATATTGTCTCTCTCTCTCTGTCTCTCTCTTTCTCTCTGTCCTATCCCCCACTTATACGTGCTGTCTCTCTAAAATAAAATAAAGCAAAAACCAAAACCAAAGAGGGCAGCTTAAGCAGGCTGGATGAACATATTGTTGTATGGAACACCAAATATCATAGAAAAGGGGCTTCCAAATGGGCTTTAAAGTCTGCCACAGACCCACCTTTTTTTTTTTTTTTTTTGTATGTTTGTATAATAGACCAATCAGTCTAGGCAGGGAAAACTCTGGGAATGGCTTGTAAAAGTTCCGTTGCTATTTTGTGAGCTTTTCCTCGTCCCTAAGATGTTGAAGATGGAAGATCTCGAATATCATCCTTGGGTTTTTGCCATCTGGCTTCCTGTCTCCAGTTTTGAGCTTCTGCCGGTGCTGTCAGCATGTGTACAGGCTGATAAAGATCTGGCAGCTGGGGACATAGGCCCTGATAATAACTCTGAATTATTAAAAAAGCTTTTGAGGTTCCTCCCTAGGTTTAGGAAGTCTTTAACTATGGTCCTTAGTTTAGTCTTTGACCAAAGGGTGAAGGATCCTAAGGAAGTTTGCCTGAAACCTTGGGTAGTTTTAAAAGATAACTGCCTAGATGTGGATTACGGAATGCACTTGCTGTGATGAGCACTGGGTGATGTAAGAAATTGTTGGGTCACTGTGTTGTACACCTGAAACTAATATTACACTGTATGTTAACTATACTGGAATTAAAATAAAAATAAATCAAAATAAAATAAACCTGCCTAATAGTCACCTAGGGGAAAGGCAGTTCAGACAGGGGTTAGTAAGATGTGAGTCCTCAGGTAAAAAAGGATAAGGGGTAATGGTAGGAGTCACAGCAGTCTCTTTGTTTTAGGTATTTCTTGTGTTTTTAATTTATTATTTGCCTTTTGTGAGAAGTCTTTTAATAAAGCTACTTTAGAATCTTGAAGCCTTTTGAAAGCTCTGCACACCAATTAAAGTAGATATCCTATTCTGTTTAACTTGGGATCCCTTCCTCTCAAGTGCATTTCTTAAGTGTCTGATCTTGTCTAATTGGAATGTTCCCTATAATGGCTATTGCAATTCTAGGTTATTTTTAGTAAAATTTTTCCATTTTGCTAGATGTCTGCAGTGTCTGGGACTAAAGTTCTTAAACATAAAATAAACAAGTGTCCCAGAAGGTGGCATGCTCAACTCTTTGGAGGTAAAGGACCCCATTTCTTTTAACTAAGTCTTTGGGTTTGTTGGAGCCAAACTCATATCAAAGAGGGCCTATTGTGGGAGTTGTCTTGAGGTGGCAAATGCCCTTATAGCAGGATTCTTGCACAGAGTCGTGACATTGAGGCTTTTCTTTCCAGGAAGCAACTTATACTCGTGCTGGCACTGCTCAGTTGGGTTCGTACCCAAAGAACTGAGCAGCCCACATCGACATGGCATAGTTTTTTTTAAAAATACATTTTCTCTTTCTTTGTCTCCCATATTTGGTAACACACATAAACATGCAGTCTGATTAAGTTGTCTCAGTTTACAAGGTCATGGAGGGTGTAGGCACCTAGGCGCATATCTCCATGACCTTGAAATCTTCTCTCCTCTTTTTCTCTCTCCTTAGGGAGGGGTGCCTACCACACTCTAATAACCACTAAACCCTTGATCCATGCTCATCAGTGTTTCTGGGCTTTTCAGCTTTCAAGATTCCCATTAGCAACTTGATCTTATTTAATATTCATGTTAGGCCTTCCCTTGGAACCAGTCCAGCTCAAATTAGGCTCATTCCTATCCTGGACCCAGCCTGGTTTTTAAGTTGGACCCATTCCAATTCTGGCTGTTAACCATCAGTAGTTTTCTACATGATATCTGGGGGTTGGGGAAAGGATTGAACCAGAAGACCCCAAAGAATGGGGACCGTGGACTGATTCCAAACAAATGGAGAAATGCATCAGCCACCAGCAGTTCCCAATGTGGAATCTGGGGATAGAACCAAGGGCCGGGGTTTCTAAACAAATAGGAAACTTCGGAAAGTAAATTAGGTTGGGAGCTCAGTGCACAGAGAGTAGAGTTTGGATCCTCAAAAATGAGAAAGAGAACTCAAAGGCCTCAAGGGCATCCTGCCTGTATTTCTTATCATCTCTGAAGCTGCAGAAATTCTTTGGTCCACTCCTGTCACCAGACCTGTTAAAGAACAAAAATTCAACTGAATAAATTTAAAGATCAAATTAGCTTTATTCATTGATTCATCAACTGGGCATCATTCCACCTAACAAATAGGAGGGTACTCTGAGTGGCTGTACTAAAAGAAAAGCTTTTATATGCAGAAATGGGGGCAGGACAAAGAAGTTAGCAAAAGAAAAGGAAGGATTATTTCAGGCAAGTTCACCTTTTCTTAGGGGGAGGAACAGGATCTTATTCAGATGACCTCATTAGTACTGATCAGGAAATTCTAGCTGATTGGTTTAAAATTCCACTCTTGGGAGAGGTTGAAACTGCAGTGAGATTAGTTATTAAGGCTTGGTGGAGCTTAACATAAGTGACTCCATTTTGAGCCTGTTTCTTTGGAACATTCCTCTTAAACATCACTTCTTTCAAATTTCTCAGTAAAATTGAACTTTAGGAAGATGTACCATATTTATGCCTTGACTTGGTACTTTTCTCAGCCCCCCCTGTGTCCTACTACCAGGTAGTGTTAGGGGAGAAGGATGGCCCAGTAGATGGTGTGCTTTTCTGCCATAGTAAATGCAGGTTTTTGATGATCTGAGGAGTGAGGATATTATGCCTCTAGGTGACCAGTTCTCTCTCCTGGAGTCTTGATATATGAGGTACAACTACAGAAATGAAACTAATAAGCTACATGAGTCTTGAGAAATCTGTCTCCTTGCTTTATGTTCTTATTGTATGGCTAGGTGTTACATCACTATTCATTCAATAGACTTTGAAAGATGTTTGTTATGGCACCATCAACCTGTTGACCTACTTTTTTTTTTTTTTTTTTTACAAATTCCTTTTTTCTCTTAGGATATTAAGAAGAAAAGTTGAGCTAACTATAAGTTTTAGGGGGTCAAATGCAGGGAGCCTGTGTGTCACAAAGCCAGGACACTTTCTTTCTATCATACTGCATATCCTTCCTATCAATAGGAAATAAAAGAGGGTGGAAAGGAAATAGCTTTGTTTAGAAACTATGTAAAGTATCACGGACCTGGGAAGGAGCCTTAAGAGTCCTTTTTGCTTTCTTTTTAGTTTTATGAGCAGGATTAAACAAATCATATGTATACATCTCTCTTTAAGAGTAAGGAGTTACAGGAGCACCTGGGTGACTCAGTCAGTTAAAGGTCCAACTTCGGCTCATTTTGTGAGTTCAAGCCCCGCATTGGGCTCTGTGCTGACAGCTGGGAGCCTGGAGCCTGCTTCAGATTCTGGAGTCTCCCTCATTCTCTGCCCCATGATGAGAAATGAGAGAGAAGGAAAGAGAGAGAATCATGTAGAACATTACATGTGAAGTTGCAGGCTCAAGGATTCATTTAATCATTTGTTTATTAAGTACCTTCTATATGGTAGGGATTGTTTTTAGGTATCTGGGATGCTTGGGTAAGCAAGATGGTACCCCATTTCCATTCTAATCTAGAAGATAATTTAAAAACAATAGGAAAAAGAAAAGAAAAATCTCAAATATGATAAGTATGCAGAAAACTAAGACAGAGATATGTGAAAGAAGTGACTACATTAGATCAGATTATTAATGAGCCCTCTTGCTCAGCTACAGACCCCAGCAGTTAAAATCAGAAATAGGTAAGACCACTTAGCTCATGCTCTAATTAAAACCTATTGTGCTTATTTCTTATTGTAGTCTCTTGAGGCGTTAATGAAAGTGTTTTGCAATGACTGGAATATCCCAACCACCAGACCAGAAAAGCCTTGATAGCAATGGAATACCTAGAAGACCACACCCTACACATCCCTTTCCCTGCCTTTGATCATGGACTGAACACATACTGACCCATACCCATGATCAGGGAACTCCTTGTCTGCTTTTTTGCACATACCCCCACACCTCTCCTTATAATTCTCTAGGTGTCCATTTGCAGGCAGAGAGGTCGGTTGTTAAGGCTTGAGGCTACTACTTTCCCTCGATGCTGACACCCAAAATAAATTCCCCCCTTTTTCTTTTCTAAACCTTCCTTTCTTGCGTTACTGGCTTCTCTTGTAACAAGTTTGTCTGAGTTTGTTCGGAAACAGTGTTGGCAAACCTACCCAGGAGCTATGCTTTGGATTTGTCCAAATCCTTGGGATTACCTGGACAGAGCTGTTGACCAGTGCAGCACTCTGGGGCTTACTCATTTGTTTCCTCAGTTAGTGGTTATGATAGATCTTTGGGTAACAGTATGTCCTCTCTTAGGAGGTGGAATTTGGGACAAGTCACTTTTTTTTCCTTTTTAAAGTCCATTTATTTTGAGAGAGAATCTGAAGCAGGCTCTACACTGTCCAGGATCAGGAAGGAGCCCCATGCAGGGCTCAAACTCATAACCATGAAATCATGATCTGAGCTGAAACCAAGAGTCAGACGCTTAACTGACTGAGCCACCCAGGAGCCCCAAGACAAGACATTTAAGGTGAATGATGAGAGTGAGACAGCCATGTTAAGATTGGGGCAAGAGCGTTTTAGGCAGAATGAACAGAGTGTGCAAACACCTAAACTGGGATGGAGTATGGCCTCTGAGTGGAACAGAGAGTGAGCAAAATGAGTGAGGAGAGAGAAGTATGACATGAAGTCAGGGAGGAATGTGGAGTTTATGTTGGGCATAATTCCAAATATATAATGTATTGTTTTTGCCCTGGAATTTTATATATGAAAAAGCAGAAGAAAAAAAAGAAAAGAAAAGAGAAGAAAAGGGAAAAGCAGAGATTGTAGATGCCCATAAGAAAGAGCCTTGCCTCTATTCTGGAGCATGAGCCAGGAGTAAGGATTTAAATCAGCTGAAAACACTGCATGGACGAAGTGATACTCCCTCTCACCCCTGTCTGCTGGCTTGACACAGGAGTTTGCTGCTCTGGACGAGTTGTGAATCCAGAGAGGTCATCTTCAGTGGAATCATTAGGAACATTATATTTGGTTATTTTATTATTTTATTCAAGTGAATATAGTGGACATTAACAAAAGAGGTTTCATAACCAAAGGTACAGTTTAGGAAATGAGGGGTAAGGTAGAGAGGGCAGGGAGGCAGGTGATGGGAACTGGTGAGACTGCAGATGTATCTCTGGGCCATCTCAGATGCCCGTTATGTTTTCTCTTAGATTCTTGGGAAAAACATGCACCACTAATATGCTTGCCCTTTGTGTGTTTCTGTCAAACTCAGAAGAGAATAGTCTTGAATATCCTGGTAAAAGGTTGGCTAAGAACCAGCAAACACAATTTAAACATACTTTCTGTTTCTTGCTCTACTCTTCCTTGGCTTAACCTTATGGGAAGTAGCTGTCCAAATCCAAAATGGCATCCCTTCCAGTTTCCCAGACAGAAAAAGCAGGAAATGGAAAGGAATTAGTGGAGCAGAGGGTGGCTTAGGCCTCCCAACTTTGAGAAGAAAATCCCAGTGAGGGCTTGGACTGCATAGTATAGGAGTGTTCCTTACCTTGAATCATTGCTGCTATCTGACACTCGATGGAAGTAGGAAGTCTTCAGGAAGCCTTACAGCCTTGTCTAACACCCGTAGCACCTCTTCTCTTCCATGTCTGTCTGTAAGAAGGCTCTGTTGTCTGGTATTTACCCTTTAGAGAATGGGGGATTTTCTGTGGAATGGTAGGTGCTGTGTACCACCAATTTGTCCTGACAGGTCAAGTTGTAATTTTCTTTACCCTGTTCTCAGTTTCCTAAAGCTAATTGGTCTCTGGCTTCCAGGATCTTGAAACTGTCAGTAATCACAGTGAAGACAGAGAATGGGCCCATATGTTCTGTGGGTTCATATATATGCATACAAATGCTTAGGAAAAGGTCTGAAAGGTGATACATCAAATTGATACCCCTGGAGAGGCAAGAGAAGAACCAGAATTGAGCCTATCAAAGCAAATGTTAGCCTATTACTTAAGTTTCTATAAGGAGAATGTATTAATGTATTGTTATATAATTAAGTGAATAATTAAAATAAAACCCAGACCTGAAAAGGAGCAGGGGAAGAATGAGGCTGCTGTGGTTGGGATCTAAGATGAGTCCCTAAGGATAGGAGTGGGTAATGAGTCTAAAGTGTAGACTGGGTTAGGGGGTGTAAGAAATGGATAACTAGGATAGGGTCAGATCAGGATGGCTTTGAAAGCCACGCAGAAGTAAGCCTTGCTATGGATGGCATTTTAACTTCTCGGGCAGAGGAGTAAAGCCATATAAAATGTTTGTGGATGAAGTAAATATATGATTTAATAAATGCATATTGACTTGATTTGGAAAAAGAAGTTAATACATGATTGTGTTCAGATTGTAAACACAGAATATGCATCTCAAGCAGAGATTCTTGGGCTTAAGAGTTAATGTAGTATGTTCTTTACCTCTAGTTTTTTAGTGGCTCATTGCTCTTCTGAGGAGAAATTTTTGGTGTCAGAGAACCCTAAAATGACCATTGTGTGTGTTTCCTAAGCTGGGTTCCATGGAATGCTAGTCTTTGGAAGAAGTAGGGCTATGTGTTGCAATATGTTTGGAAAGGAAAATATATTACACTCTCCTCTTAAAAGAATGTATAGTGTATTTTGGAATATTAAAGCCTCTGAGAAGTCTTTCAAGAAAGAAATTCAGAAGTCAGGTAGTCTCCAGAAGACATAGGATTAGTGGCTCAATAATGACATCAAGAACGCATTCCAGATATTTTCACAGTTTCATGTCAACGTTGGTTCTCCTTATGGTGACAAGGAGGCTGCCACTGACAACTGGGGCTTCATGCATCCCTACTCCTGTCCAGCAGATGGAAGAGAGTAAGAGAACTTCTTTTCAAACTATGAGCTATGAGTCTTTCTCTTCAGTCTGATTGGTTCAATTCAAGTCATGACGGTCACCAGAAGAGTGCTGTCTCCTGATTTGCTCAGACTCACCAGATCCACCACTTGAAGCAGGGGACCAGTTTCCTTGAAGCACATGCTTGTGTGGAGGAGTGGATCCTTGGAACAGAAGTCAGGATTCTGTGGGGAAGGAGAGGGCGATGAGGCTAATATGAATACAGTGATGAGACAAGCAATAGAGACCTAAGTGATCAGCCAGAAGGCCCCAAGGGAGTGTAAGGAGCAGGCTGCTGTGGTCCCTGGAGAGGGGGAGGTGGTGCTGGCTGAGGGCACCAAGCCAGGCCGGAAGAGAAAAGACGCCTGACAATGCCACCGGCTGCTGTTTTCAGTTGCGGCTCAGGACTTTATATTTTGAGAACTTGAGGATTTATTCAAAATTCTGTCACGTATAGAGTGATTTGGAATTTTGGAGAATTTGAGAAAGAATTAAAATGCTGCTGAACTTTAAAGAGAGCTCAATAAAGAACAAAGCAGCAGGAAGTGCCGTGTGCAGAATAAGGATGGGGTTCTTTCTTCCTCGCGGGTGCCAGGCATGAAAAGTTCCAAATGGCAATTTATTTCCTTTACGTACAGTTTCCCCGGAAATATTGTCTATCAAGGCTGTCAGAAGTGAACACAGTCACAAAATGAGTGACTAACTTAATTTTAAGACCTCAAGTGTTTTTCTTATCTTTCTGCCTGTGATTCAGCATAGCTGTTTTCTCTAGGGCTGAGTAAATGTTAGGGCAGAGCCTTTTGGCACCTGAGATACCTAACTCCTAACTCACCTAATCAGACACTTAAAAGTGTTTATTCTGAAACTGACATTTCAGCTCAATCTTTTGTGATGTGATGTGAAAAACAGGTTTCCTTGCATCAAGTACCCAAATAGCTAGAAATTATATGTTTATTCTGTATCTATTGGGACATCCTTGACTATGATAATGAATATATAAATAAAGATATAGAATGTATAGAGAAAAATTGGTGAATCTGTGAGGAAGAATTCTTTATGGGTATCAGTATACTTACTTTACATTTTAAGGCTACCCCCTGCCATGTGTGTATAAATCAGAACTTCACATAAATTTAATCATTTTCAAAGATACCAGGGAAACTCAATGGGTAAATGATTTTACAAGGTGAATATAACATTCATTTTTCCTATAGGTAATATAATTTTTACATAATGGTCTTGCTTAAAGGAGAAGTACTTTTTTATTTTTTTTAAAATTGATTTATTTACTTTATGAGAAAGAGAGAGAGAGTGAGAGAGAGCGAGCAAGTGAGCAGGATAGGGGCAGAGAGAAAGGGAGAGAGAGATCCCAAGCAGGCTCCAACACTGTCAGCACAAAGCCCAACTCGGGGCTCTATCTCACAAACTGTGAGATCATGACCTGAGCCGAGATCAAGAGTCAGACACTTAAACAACAGATTTACCCAGATGCCCCTAAAGGAGGAGTACTCTTAGTAAAACTGTATCATTCTGAAAACCAAAAGTAGGGGCATCTGGGTGGCTTAATCGGTTGAATGTTGGACTTCGGCTCAGGTTATGATGTCACAGCTTGTGACTTTGAGCCCTGCATCAAAGGGTACATCTCTGAGCTGTCAGCACAGAGCCTGGAACCTGCTTCCGATTCTGTCTGTCTGTCTCTCTCTCTGCCCTTCTCCCACTTGCAATCTCTCTCTCAAAAATAAGTAAAAAACATTAAAAAAAAAAACACCAAAGATAAAAAACTACAGGAAGGCTCTAAGTCTGTCATAAATTTGATGGGGCAGCACTCTTCCAAGCTCTTACCAAAGCACACCATTTTTTAGGCCATGTGAAAGGCTGAGGAGAATGTACAATGAATATGATCACGGTGTTTGAGTCATAGTTTTTGCTCTTTGCAAATGTAAAATTTGGTTCTAATGAGGTGAACATTAGGCTTGTCTGTAGGGTCCCTCCTCGGTATTAAGTTCTTGTTGGGCAGAGAAGGAAAAATGAAAGCAGACATTAACGTGACCCCAGGATTTGGACTTCTGAAAGGATAGTGAGGTTTGTAATAAATACAACTGAATTATATAATGGCTGAGGGATAAAAAAAAAAAGTAGGTGAGTTAGGGCATTTAAAGAATTTATTTATTTTTTAAGTGTTTTTAAAAATTTATTTTTGAGAGAGAGAGAGAGAGAGAGAGAGACAGACAGACAGACAGACAGTGTGAGCAGGGGAAAGTCAGAGAGAAGGAGACACAGAATCTGAAGCAGGCTCCAGGCTCTGAGCTGTCAGTACAGAGCCCGACACGGGGCTTGAACCCATGAACCGTGAGATCATGACCTGAGCCGAAGCTGGATGCTCAACCAACTGAGCCACCCAGGCGCCCCAAGAACTTACTTTGTTTTGAGGGGGAAATGAGGGTTGAGAGTGGAGGGGTATTGCAATTACCTTTTCATAGCAAACAGCTTTCTTCTCAAAATTGTTGCTATGTCTCTATAAAGTTTGTGTACTCCAACCTTGCTCCCAAATGAGAATCCTTGCCATGGTTTGTGAGATGCTGTTACTGACAGAGTTTATTATCTTCCTTGGGTGTATTGGGGTAGAAAAAAGTGTTGACAGAGCTCTAAAAATATGAAGATTCTGTTAAGGTCAGAAGGAAACAGGAAAACATCTGTGTCTGTTCTCTACTTTGAGATAGGAATAGAACTTTTGTTGTGATGGAACTAGATGGAACCCCTGATATATTTTTTAAGCCTTGAGGGTTAGAATCAGTGGCTGAGATGGAGGTGAGCAATAGGTATTAAAAATTTTACAGAATCTTTTCTGCTCTCTTAGAGATAAATGTTTGACTTGACTTTGGGGGCATATTGCTCTGTTAACAACAGAAGCAACACTTCAGTGGGCCTTCTGGTTAGACAAGATAAAGGCAAGAACCTATTCTGGAGTAGAAAGTTTAATGCACCCAGATGCTAAACTTCTGTTTTAAGCTAAAGCTTACTTCTGTTTAAAGTAAATGTCCAGAGGGTTTTTATTAAGAAAGGATGCTGTATTTTGTCAAATACTTTTTCTACATCTATTGACAGGATCATATGGTTCTTATACTTTCTTCTATTAATGTGATGTATCACATTGATTGATTTGTCAATATTGAACTAGCCCTACAGCCCAGGAATGAATCCCACTTGATCATGGTGAATAATTCTTTTAATATACTGTTGAATTCAATTTGCTAGAATCTTGTTGAGAATTTTTGCATCCATGTTCATCAGGGATATTGGCCTATATTTATCGTTTTTAGTGGGGTCTCTGTCTGGTTTGGGAACCAAGATAATGCTGGCTTCATAGAATGAGTCCAGAAGCTTTCCTTCCATTTCTATTTTTTGGGACAGGTTGAGAAGAATATGTGTTAGCTCTGCTTTAAATGTCTGGTTGAATTCCCTTGGGAAGCTATCTGGCCCAGGACTCTTATTTGTTTGGAGATTTTTTGATAACTGATTATAGGTCTTTTCACATTTTCTATTTGTTTTCATTTGATTTTGGGAGGTATGTGGGTGTCTAGGGATTTGTTCATCTCTTCCAGGTTGTTCAATTTATTGCCATACAATTTTTCATAGTATTCTCTAATAATTGTTTATATTTTTGTGGTGTTGGTTGTGATCTCTCTTTCATTTATGATTTTATCTATTTGGGTTCTCTCTCTTTTCTTTTTAAGAAGTCTGGCTAGAGTTTTATCAATTTTGTTTATTCTTTCAAAAAGCCATCTCTTAGTTTCATTGATCTGTTCTACAGTTTCTTTTTGTGTTTTTTTTTTGTGTGTGTGTGTGTTTTTTAATAGATTCTATATTATTTATTTCTGCTATAGCCTTTATTGTTTTTCTCCTGCTGCTGGCTTTGGAGTTCTTTGTTCCTTTGCTTCTAGTTACTTTAGGTGTGCAGTTAGGTTTTATATTTGGGATTTTCTTGTTTCTTGTGATAGGCCTGGATTGCCATGTATTTTCCTCTGAGGACTGCCTTTGCTGCAACCCAAAGGGTTCGGACTCTCATGTTTTCATTTTTATTTGCTTCTATATATTTTTATATTTCTTCTTTAATTTCTTGGTTAAGCCACTCATTCTTTAGTAGGATATTCTTTAACCTCCATGCATTTGTAGGGTTTCCAAATTTTTTCTTGTGATTGATTTCAAGTTTCATAGTGTTTGATCTGAAAATATGCACTGCATGATCTCATTTCTTTTATATTTATTGAAGGTTGTTTTGTGACCCAGTATGTGATTTGTTTTAGAGAATGTTCCATGTGCACTTGAGAAGAATGTGTATTCTGCTGCTTTTGGATGAAAAGTTCTGAACATATCTGTCAAGTCCATCTGGTCCATTGTTTCTTTATTGGTTTTCTACCTGGATGATCTTTCCATTTCTGTAAGTGGAGTATTAAAGTCCCCCAAAATTTCCATATTCTTATCAATAATATTGCTTATGTTTGTGATTAATTGATTTATATATGTGGGTTCTTCCAAGTTGGGGACATAAACATTTACAATTGTTAGCTCTTCTTGATGGATAGATTCCTTAATTATGATATAATGCCCTTCTTCATCTCTTGTTACAACCTTTAATTTAAAATTTAATTGTCTGAATAAGTAGAGCTACTCCAGCTTTCTTTTGACTTCCAGTAGCATGATAGATGGTTTTCCATCCCCTCACTTTAAATCTGAAGGTATCCTCAGTCTCTTGTAGACAGCATATAGATGGATTTTTTTTAATCCATTCTGACATGTATGTATTTGATTGGACCATTGAGTCCATTTACATTCAGAGTGATTATTGAAAGATATAGATTTAGTGTCACTGTGTTATCTGTAGGCTTTGTGCTTGTGATGATGTCTCTGGCCCTTTGTAGTCTTTGCAGCATTGCACTCAAGAAAGTTGGGATAAAAGGAACATACCTTAACATCATAAAAGCCATATCTGAAAGGCCCATAGCGAATATTATCCTCAATGGGGAAAAACTGAGAGCTTTCCCCCTAAGGTCAGAAACGTGACAGGGATGTCCATTCTCACCATTGTTGTTTAACATAGTGTTCGAAGTCCTAGCCTCAGGAATCAGACAACAACAGGAAGTAAAAGACATCCAAATTGGTATAGAAGAAGTCGAACTTTCACTTTTTGCAGACGACATGATACTCTACGTGGATAACCTAATGACTCCACCAAAAAGCTGCTAGAACTGATACATGAATTCAGCAAAGTCGCAGGATATAAAAATCAATGTACATAAATTGGTTGCATTTCTATACATCAATAATGAAGGAATAGAGAAATCAAGAAATCGATTCCACTTACAATTTCACCAGAAACCATAAAGTACCTAGGAACAAACCTAACCAAAGATACTAATAACTATAAAAACTATAGAAAACTTATGAAAGAAATTGAAGAAGATACAAAGAAATGGAAAAACATTCCATACTCATGGACTAGAAGAACAAATATTGTTAAGATGTCAGTACTACCCAAAGCAATCTACACATTCAGTGCAATCCCAATCAAAATTGTATTGGCATTCTCTCAGAGCTAGAACAAACAATCCTAAAAATTTTTATGGAACCACAATAGGCCCCAAATAGCCAAAGTAATGTTGAAAAAGAAACCCAAAGCTGGAGGCATCACAATCCTGGGTTGGCCTGTACTACAAAGCTGTAATCATCAAGGCAGTATGGTTGGCACAAAAAACAGACACATAGGCCAATGAAATAGAATAGAGAATTCAGAACTGGACCTACAAATGTATGGCCAGCTAATTTTTGGCAAAGCAAGAGAGTATGCAATAGAAAAAAGACAGTCTCTTTAGCAAATGGTGCTGGGAGAACTGGACAGCAACATGCAGAAGAATGAAACTAGACCACTTTTTTTTACATTGTATACAAAATAAACTCAAAATGTATGAAACACCTACATGTGAGACAGGAAACCATCAAAAATGTAGAGGAGAAAACAGGCAACAACTTATTTGACCTCAGATATAGGAACTTCTTACTCAACATGTCTCTGAAGGCAAGGAAAATAAAAGCAAAAATGAACTATTGGGACCTCATCAAGATAAGAAGCTTCTGCACAGCATAAGAAACAACAAAACCAAAAGGCAACCAACAGAATGGGAGAAAATATTTGCAAATGACATATTGGATAAGGGTTAGTACCCAGAGTCTATAAAGTTAACTTACCAAAAAACACCCCAAAAACAAATAATCCAGTGAAGAAATGGGCAGAAGACATCAATAGTCACTTTTTCAAAGAAGACATCCAGATGGCCAATAGACACATTTAAAGGTGCTCAACATTGCTCATCATCAGGGAAAACAAATCAAAACCACATTGAGATACCAGCTCACCCTGGTCAGAATGACTAGAATCAAGAACTCAGGAAACAACAGATGGTGAGGATGTGGAGAGATGGGAACCCTCTTACACTGTTGGTGGGAATGCAAACTGGTGCAGCTGCTCTGGAAAACAGAGTCGAGGTTCCTCAAAAAATTAAAAATATTACCCTATGACCTAGCAATAGCGCTAGTAGGAATTTATCCAAAGGATGCAGGAGAGCTGATTCATAGGGGCACGTATATCCTAATGTTTGTAGCAGTACTATCAACAATAGCCAAATTATGGAAAGATCCTAAATGTCCATCAACTAATGAATGGATAAAGAAGATGTTGTTTATATATACAATTGAATACTACTTGGTAATGAGAAAGAATGAAATCTTCCCATTTGCAACGACATGCATGGATCGAACTGGAGGGTATTATGCTAAGTGAAATAAGTCAGTCAGAGAAAGACATATATCATATGTTTTCACCCATGTGTAATTTGAGAAACTTGACAAGACCATGGGGAAAGGGAAGGGGAAAAAACAGTTTACAGAGAGGGAAGGAAACTATAAGAGACTCTTAAAAATTTTTTATTGTTCAATTATTTTTGAAAGAGAGAGACAGAGCATGAGTGGGGGAGGGGCAGAGAGAGAGGGAGACACAGAATCTGAAGTAGGCTCCAGGCTCTGTGCTGAGAGCTCAGAGTCTGACACAGGGCTCAAACTCATGAAACATGAGATCAGGACAAGAGCCAAAGTCAGATGCTTAACCAACTGAGCCACCCAGGCACCCCAATAGACTCTTAAGCACAGAGAACAAACTGAGGGTTGATGGAGGTGCAGAGAGGGAGGGAAAATGTGTGATGGGCATTGGAGAGGGCATTTGTTGGGATGGGCACTGGGTGTTGTATGTAAGCGATGAATCATGGGAACCTATTCCTGAGACCAAGAGCACACTGTATACACTGTATGTTAGCTAACTTGACAATAAATCATATTTAGAAAAAAATAATAAAAACATAATTAAGAAAATAAAGTAAATGTCTAAAATAAACTGAAATAAAAATGAAAATTGAGTGTCTTCTTTACTTGGGTGGAATAGAAAAATATTTTGATTGGGAGGGGAAAATAAAATGCTTTTCCTTTTGAAAGGACCCTGAAGAAGGAGATTTAGGATGTGAGCTCTTGGTAGGGGACTTAGTAACAGGCTGCAGATCAGTGACTAAGGAGAGGGAGATCCCCTGCCCAGAGCTGGTGAGGCTTGGTCTGTAGACCTGGGGCATCCAAATGTGACATTCAGGCTGATGGTATCTTGCTGTAATGGCCTTTTGAGCTTTCCAGTGTCCAGTGAGATTCTTGTTTCCTGTTCTTGTATGGGTATTGAGGGTGGGCCTATGCCTTTGTGGAGCTAGGGAGCATTGAGAAAGAGAGGCCTGGGAATACCAGTGCAGGGAGTGAGCCAAGGTGGCAGCATGTACACTTTCTTTTGTCTTCTCCCTTGAGAAAGGAACTTTTGCTCCAGTATTATCACCTCCAGCTTTTAGAAAGAAGGAATTTTTGTCCTCATCTCTATCTGGGATTGTCTCCCTGAATTCCAGTTTCTTCCCTGGGTCAATCTCTTCCCAGGATAATTGGTAATAGTAACATTTATTCCCTTCAGGGGAAGCCCCTCTTCCAGTTAGCAATATAGTTGGATCTGAAGATTCCACTGAGGAAAATCATAGAAGAGAGTGACACCCCTAAATAGACTGACTCCCCACATGGATGCAGTGAATTACCCGGTTGGTTGACAATAGCCTTTAGTCCATGTTTTTTAACTGGAGAGCTAATCTATCTAGCCAAGATTTTCAGAGCAGAAGATTTCTCCTTCTATCTCTGTCCAAGTTAGTGGGGGTGGCGGACGTTGTGGGAGTGGCAGTGATTCAGCCAGCTTTCCCTTTCCTTTAGGTTGTCTGTCCTTGAGGTTGGTTATGAGGGAGTTAGCCTGGCCATTTTTCTTCCAACCTAGCTTTATCTGTAATAAGGATGGTATTCTGTGCTCCATCTTTGCCTCTGCCATTAAAAAAAAAGACTCAGGTAGGAAAAAGGAATCTATTAGGTTGTGTCAAAACCCCACAAGACCTGTCAATGACTTAACCCTGTAAACTGGGGCAAGTTACTTTATATTCCTCCATCTGTAAATTGGAGTTGTAACAATGGCCAATCAATAAGGGTAAAAAGAAAAAGTGCTATAAATTATTGGCTGAAAGATGTAATTGCTGGCCCCATCCCCCTAGTAATATTATAATCATTGTTTGACAACATTTTCTAAATCTTATCCGAGAACCTTGCTGCTGTGACACATTGATTCATTTTGGCTGGCACCATATGCTCCCATCTGCTATGAGTGGTATAATTGCTCTCAGTCATCGACATCAGGCACCCACAGCTAATTTGTGGGGAAAGGTTCCAGCACTGCAGACCCAAATGCAACTTGTCTGTCAATTCACTCAAGTGAAAGGGATCTAGGCCCTCTCCATGCCTCTCCTTCTTGTCTTAGGGATTGCTCACGATTCATCCAGGTATTCAGCTCTGGCTTTTCCTGGCTATCAGTAAGGACAAACCTTCTAATTTTGTGAAAAGAACTTTGTCCCGAGTCTCAGAATGAGATCACTTGTTAGATCTTTGTTGCATATACATTTGGCATGCTATTTTTACTACTGGTTGGTCTGAGTTCAAATCCTAGTTCTGCCCCTCAGTAGCTTATGTGATCTTGAGCTAATGACTTAAACTCAGATGGTTTTTAAAAAAATCTGTAAGTTAGGGCTAATACCTACCCTGAAGATTTAACTTAATTAGCTGAGGTCAGTGAAGCATTAACCACAGTACATGTCTGATAGTAAATGTTCAATATGGTAGTGATTGTTTTCATTGGAGTACCTGTTCTTTGTTCACAGAGCAATTATGAAAACTAATGACTTTTTCTAACTTTCTCCACATGCATTTCTAGCCCTCTAGAAGCTAGCTTCTCAAATTACCATCGCTGGAACAGCAGGTGATTGTGATCTGCAGAGAAAACATGTGTTGCTAATAAAGCATCCTGCAAACAAAAGCATTCAGAAGTATGAGATTTCGATTCATTCTTGCTGGGATAGCTGTTGATGGAGACAGTGTAAATAGTATCCTTGTTGAAGGAATTTCAGGAAAGCCAGGCTGGGAGGAGATTGTTATGTCAAAAGTGAGTTCCCAAGTATGAACACTTCTTAATGCAAATAAAGTTATTTATTAAACATTTTTTAAAAAATGTTTATTTTTGAGAGAGAGAGAGACAGGGTGTGAGTGGGGCAAAGGGAGAGAGAGGGAGACAAGAATCTGAAGTAGGCTCCAGGCTCTGAGCTGTCAGCATAGAGCCTGATGCGGGGCTCAAACTCATGAACCACAAGATCATGCCCTGAGCCACCCAGGTGTCCCTTAATGCAAATACATTTAAAATAATTTAGTCAAATTGTGGAATGAGGAAACTTGGACACAGAGACTAGTATTTCAGTAAATAGGGTGAGTTGGCAATTTGCTTGTTTGTGTGTGAGTGTGTGCATGCAAGTGCCTGTTTGGTCAGGTTACAGGACGACAACTGATTTTCCAAGTCTGAGGCCCTTGGTTGGGATGGAAATGGCAGTACAAAAAGACTCTGCTCTTAAAGAGGTAATTAGCAGATAAATAATTATATGTTAGCAGTTGGAGAGTTAAAACACTATTATACCTGAAAAGTAGTAGTTTAGGATGCAGGCTGAATAGGTCATCCCAATAATGAACATTATTGGAATTCTGAGCAGAGGTAGCACTTCTCAGTGGGTCACCTCTGGCCATATTGACTTCCTTTCTGGGTTTGGAACAGATGTCAGGTAAGCTTCCACCTCATGGATCCTTGTGCTTGCTTTTCTTATTGCCTGAAACACTCTTCCCTAGCTGTTGGCCTGGTTTTCTCTCTCACCTTCTCAGGTCTCTGCTTACATAGCCTTTTCTCAATGAGGTCTTCTTTGACCAATTTATTTAAGATGACAACATTGACCACCTCCCACTCCTAATCCTTCTTTTCTACTAATTTGTTTTTCTGTGTTACTTCCCATCAACTGCATGGTATAATTGTTTTCCCCACTGGAATGTAGATTCATGAGGGCTGGATTCTTCTTCTATCCAATGCTCTATCTGTAGCCCCTAGAACAGTTTCTGCCATGAAATAGACTCAGTATATATTTGTTGATTGAATGGTAACTATATCCTGTCTTATTTTTATATAGCCCTGCTAAATGGTTATTATTTGCATTTTTGAGATGAAGAAGCTAAAACAGGGAGAGGGTAAGTTCTTAATCACAGTCACAGAAGCTAGTCAGTGGTAGAGACAGGATTTGAATCTAGCATCTGATTTCTCCCTGAGCCCTAGGTTTGTATATGATCACCTGCCTGGTGAGATGGTGGAGACAGCCTATGAAACTTACATGCCTCCAGTACCAGAAAGATCTTTCTTTACTCCTAAAATCTTTGAAATTTCCTGAGTGAAAGTGGTGACAGGAGAATTTTTTTTGTTATTATGAGGTGACTCCTGGTTGGCTTTTAGATAGCTTCAGGATGGGATCTGGTCACCAGAAATATTAAGTATTAGTTAAAAGCTTGGAACTTTCAGCCCTACTCCACAACCTTCAGGGAGCTTGAGAGATGGTGTTGATTATCAACAACCAATGATTTTAATCAATCATGTCTATGTAATGAAACCTGCATAGAAACTCCTAAATAATGGAGTTTGTAGAGCTTCTGAGTTGGTGGACACATCCATGTGCTGGGAGGGTGGTCCATCCCAACTCAATGGGGACAGAAGCTCTGGGATTGAGACCTTTCCAGACCTTGCCCTATGTCCCTTCTCAACTGGCTGCTTATTTGTATACTTTGTAAAAACTGAGAAATGTATGTAATGTGGCTTCCTGAGTTCTTTGAACTGTTCTAGCCAATTAATGAATCTGAGAAGGGGGTGGTGGGAACTCCTGATTTATAGCTGGTTGGTCAAAAGTGTAGGTGACCTGATACTTGCAACTGGCCTCTGAAGTGAGGGCAGTCTTGTGGGACTAAGCCCTTAATCCTGTGGAATCTGATGCCAACTCCAGGTAATGAGTGTAAGAATTAAATTGAATTGTAAGACACGACGAGGAGTTGAAGTGGTATTGGAAAAATTACCATGTAGTTGGTGTCAGGAAGGGAAAAACCTCTCAGTGTTCAAAGTAGAACTGTGGATTCTCAGCCACACCCCCTCTGTTCTGTATTTTTAAAAATTTGTTCTTTTTACTGTTTATTTGTTTTTGAGAGACTGAGACAGAGCATGAGTGAGGGAGGAGCAGAGAGAGAGAGGAAGACACAGAATTCGAAGTAGGCTCCAGGCTCTGAGCTGTCAGCATAAAGCCCGACGTGGGGCTTGAATTCACAAACAGTGAGATCATGACATGAACCAAAGTCAGACGCTTAACTTCCTGAGCCACCCAGGTGTCCCATACCTCCTCTGTTCTAACTTATTTAGGAAAATGCTGCTTCTACTCACCCAGTGGCTCAAAACACTGATGCCATTCTCAACTCCTTCCTTTCATTCATCCCCTTCACTTGATCCATCAGGAAATCTGGCAATTCTACTTCCAAAATAATCCCCAATCCAAACACCTTTTCCCATTCTGCATCTCTCACCATCATTACCTCACATCTAGATTATTCCAGTAGTCTCCTAAATCAATCTCTCTGCCTCCTTAGATGCCCATATAATTTATTCTCCATGTCACGGAATAAAAATGGCAAGAAACTGTGCATTGCTCATCCTGGGAACAGGAACAGGAGTCCTACATTCATGGTGCTAGTCCTCAGTGTTCTTGGAATATCTTTCATAGTGTTGCTTTTTCTGCAAGGACATCATTATTTCAACTTCCAGCGTTTTTATGGCATCTTACTCTAGGCTGCTGAGTGAACCTTCAGGACTGCTGGCTGAATTGTCTGTTTTAGATAAGCCTTGTGCTTTATTAACTTCGCAGCGCCCCATCTGTACAGAGCACCTTGATTGTTCCTGCTTCATCACAAAGTGAAAAACAAAACCAGATTGGGAAGGCAAAAGAAAGAATCAGTTAACTTGAAAATAGAATAATGGTTGGGGTCCTGGATGGCTCAGTCGGTTAAGCGTCCAGCTTCAGCTCAGGTCATGATCTTACGGTTCGTGGGTTTGAGCCCCGCGTCTGGCTCTGTGCTGACAGCTAGCTCAGAGCCTGGAGCCTGTTTCAGATTCTGTGTCTCCCTCTCTCTCTGACCCTCCCCTGCTCATGCAGTCTCTCTCTCTCTCAAAAGTAAATAAAAACATTAAAAAAAAAGTTTCTTCTCTATTCATTCCCATGTCTGCATGAAGTGAAAGCCTAAAGCTTTCCCTCACTTTAGGGAAGTAACTAAAAAAGTAAATTCCAACTTAAGAAAAGTCATTTAGGAAGAAACATCCTGTATTTGGAAATATTTCCCTGTTACAGTGAATTACTTTTCCCAGTGAACTTCCAATGACTCCTCCATTCCAGCTCTATCTCTCATTAGTCTACACTTAGCCAGGCTGAATTATTTTTTTTTCTGTATTTTCTGTCTTCTGATTCTTTACTGAGAAATCACTTCTTCCCAGAATCTCCTTACTGCTCATATACCCTGTTTCCATATGTTAGCACCATCTCCTTTAGACAGTGTGTCTTAAGAATTCAACTGGACGTGATTTCTCCTTTCTTTGAACTACATCTGTCATATGTAACAGGGAGGATGATTCTTTAGTTTATTGATTGTTTTTTTGTATTCTGCTTTGTATTAATGTCACTGACTGAGTGCTCCGACCACTGTCCAGATTGTAACCTTTTGGGGAAGGACTCTCTGGTCATCTTGTCTCTAGTGCCTAAACCAATTCCTAGGCCATAAAAGATTTGTTGAATGAATAGATTTATTTTTTTTTACTCTGGTCGGTCCATCAAATCTTGTTTCCTCTAGACATTCATTCATTCATTCATTCACCTGCTTGTTTGCAAAAGTGCCTGGCCATGAACTGCTTGCATTGTATGGAGTGGCTGATCAAGCCGGAGTCCAATCTAGGTATAGCGGCAGGTTGGACTAGGGATGGCAATAGATACAGAAAAATGTGGACTGATATGACATGTAAAGAGGAGGCAAAAATGCAAGACTTGGTTATGAATTGGAAATGTAGACTAAGGAGCGTGTCAGAGAGCAAAAATGGCTTGAAAATATTTGTTTTATCTAACCAAATTGATAGTGATATTAGTGATTGCGATGGGAAACACTGGAAGAAGTTTAAATTTTTTAAAGAAGGGTGATCTAGAGTTTGATTGTTGGGGTTGGAGCTTGTATGATGGCCAGGGCTAGCTGTCTAGATTAGGGAGCCATCTGTATACAGCTTGCCCCTAGAATCATGGGCATAGATAGAATAAAGAGTAGAGAAGTTTGTATGAGACCAAGGCTTGAGGAAAGTTCCACAGTTAAAGGATGAGAAGAAAAGAATGGGGAACTAAATGAGCCAACAAGGAACATGAACATAGTAGATAAATTAGGAGTCTGGGGAAAGGAAAAGGAAAAGAGAGTTTTAAGAAATTTGTGAAGTAGAGAAGGAGAGGGCAGTATGAGGGGAGGGAAATGCAAGTTGATGAAGGTTATTTTCCCATTTTTTACTAAGGGAGGAAGATAGGAATGTTTGCCTGTGGTCAGGAAGGACTCAATAATTTTGGGGAAGTCAAAGATAAGGATGATCAGAGCAGTGGCTTACTGTATGCAGGCCCTAAGGAGGCAGGAGGGGATAGATGCAGAGCAGAGTGACTGGCTCCTTGACAGGAGTCGAGGATACGTAGTATAGTGGGTTTGAAGCTTTGATAGCAGGAACTCAGGGGTATTCCCACTTGAAGATTCCTTTTTCTTCTGTGATATTGGTTTGTTTTCTGATAGTAATAGAGGGTTTTGATGGAGTCAGAAGTGAGAGAGGAGAGAAGGTTTGAAATACGTGTGTGGTAGGGGACAGAACTGTCTATAGCCATGTAATGCGGTTATAGGGTCAGGTTGAGGATCTAGTTAAGATTGACTTTCAATAATTTATAATGATACCAGTTGGTCCTACTGTGGGTTTTCTCAACAGCCCTCAGATGCCCAGGTGCAGGCTTGGAGAAAGTTCTAGTTGATTTTATCTGGGTTGTGGATTTTTCCAGACAGTGAGATTTAAAGACAAAGAGGCAAGGGAGTAGAGGATATTTGCAAAAATATTTATGATAATAAATAATGGAATCAAAGAAAAATTAGGAGGGAAGAGAAGACAGGAATAAAATAATGAATATAGAAAAGGCAGAGGGATCTCTCAATGTATAGGGAGGAAGGAGATAAAGAATACTTGGTAGTTTTTACCAATTAATAAAAAGTATTATTGGAGTATTTTAACCATCTAGAAAAGAGAGAATATCATTGAAGAGCTAAATGGTTGAAATACTGACTTTGAAGGTAAAGCAGGTTCAGAGTAGAGAATCAGGGAGAAAGCAGCAAAACTAACTTCAGAAACCTTGGGAGAGTTGAGGTGAAGACAACTCTAGATGCATCATTAGTAAAATGTAGTGGGGGCACAGATTATTTGAACAAGGAAATGGTGGTTAAATTTTTTCTATCTTGATGAAATATTTGCAATTTTGGCCATCGCAATGATAAATAGAACCATGTTTAATTATTACAACTTACGTAAGTGATGTTATGCACTTAGGATAGTTCTATGATTTTTCCTATGGCTAGTTTTCCTTTCCACCCTTCCACATTACCTTTAACATTCTTCAGGACTTGGAGAAAATACAGTTTTTCCTGATGCCATTTTTAAGCCCCCAAATTGGGGCAGACACCTATAAATGTCTCCACAGCCCCTTATGGGAGAGGGCTGGTTTGTCAAAATTTCTTGTCTATGGAGAAGAATCCCGTACTCTGATGCCTTTTGTACCTGAATTCAACTTCATATGTAGAGAAGAGCGTATAGTCCTAGGTGATGGCTTGCTTGCTTGGCTAAATAAGAAGGAACCAGGACAGGATGAGTTTGGATCCTAGATGACTAGGAAACTCTGGAGGGCTTGCTCCCAAAGACAAACTCTCTTGATCTTCACTTGGTTGTTTTAGGGTTATTCTATATGCTTGAGCAGTTACAGTGGGTCTTTTCTTTCTGGGCATCTGAAGTGGTTATGAACAATGTTAAAAGCTAATTTTCAAAAAAGTGTAAAAACTTTACCCTCATACAGTTATAAAAATGGACATACATTAAATAATTTATTTAACTCATGATGCTATATCTGGTTCAAAGGAAAAAAATTAGAAAGCACAAATTTATTTGCAGTAAAGGAAAGTTGCTGTCAATGTGAAAAAGGAGGCAAAACTTTTTTCCACAGAGGGGAGACAACTCAGTTGCCTCCACTGTATAGAATAGAATTTGTCTATAGACAAGGATTATTTTGCAATGCTATCCATTATCTATACTTTAAAAAGTTGAAGAATATCTCCAATAAACTGAGAATCAGAAAAATAGAAGAGTGAGTTATAGATAATACAGTTTTCTATTGAGCATAAATTCTTCCCTATAGAAGGAGAGCTATTCTCTCCTGGTTTTCTGTTCCCTGTTCTGCTAATAGCTTGCAGAACTCTTGGCTTCAATTGTGGGCTCTTCAGTTAGATAACACTCTTCTGTGAAAAGATCAAAACTGTAAACTTTTCAGGTATTTAAAGACATGGGAGTAGAGAACATTTTGACTAGTAAATCAGCATTAACATTTTTTTCTTTAACTTTATTACTTTGGCATTATGGGGCTAGAAGAAAGTGTGTGTGGGAGCCAGAGAAGAAGAGAAGGAAATAAATTCCTTTTTAGAAAGAAAGATGGAATTTGGGGTGAGTGGCTTCATTCTTAGTACTTAGTGCCCAAGAATGGGTGGTGCATGGGTTCTCCTGGCTGGGGCAGGAACTCCCGGGGCGGGGGTGGGGACGATTTTCTGAAGTACTTTCATAATTGGCTAGTGCTTCAAAGGCAGGGTCCAGTCATTTGAAGAGAGGCCCTTCAGAGCATCTTCTGAAAAGGGCAGCAGCCCAGATAGGCTTAGTTTAATGGGTGGTTTACCTGAGTCCGTTAAATCCCATCTAACTCACTTAACTGGCCCTGGAAAGCAATAAAATCAGTGGTTCTCAAGCTTGGCTGCCATTGGAATTATTTAGGGAGCTTTGGCAAATACCCACCTCAAGAGAATC
Source organism: Helogale parvula (assembly GCA_004023845.1). Taxonomy (NCBI): domain Eukaryota; kingdom Metazoa; phylum Chordata; class Mammalia; order Carnivora; family Herpestidae; genus Helogale; species Helogale parvula. The sequence continues at coordinate 7,058 of PJEM01011615.1, read as the reverse complement.
AGATTGAATTTGTCTGAGTGGACCTGGGACTCAGTATTTTAAAAGCATTTCCCCAAGTGATTATCATGTGCAGTGAGGGGTGAGGACTGCTGGTCTAAGCAGTGTTTCTCAAACTTGTCTGATGGTTAGAATTCCTAAGAGAATTACCGAAGTGTGCCTGTTAAAAATACAGATCCCCAGGCCCTTCCGTGGTGACTTGAATCCCACAGTGTTCTGGGCTAGCATAGAAATCTGTTTGACAGGCGCCCCAGGTGGGTAAGGGCTATGTTTGTGAGTCCCTACTGGGAGGAAACTTCCTTGGGTTTGGCTAACAGAGCAGTTTTTGAAATTTCAACGCTTCTTTGCTGAAAACAGGTTTTGACGGATGGCTCTGTTCACTGTGTCTAGAGATGGCATTTATACAGATCACTGAGGTAGTTTGGTTATATCCCAGTTAACATGTGGAAATAAAACTTCCTAGACGTAGGGCAGTGGTAGGTGGGAAAGTGGCTCCCCAAAATATATCCACATCCTAATCCCTGGAAGCGATAAGTGTTACTTTATGTGGAAAAAGGGTCTTTGCAGATGTGGCTTAAATTAAGGATTCTAAAATGAGATTATATAGGATTGGCCATCAGAAATGTCCTTTGTTTTGGAAGCTGGAAGAGGCAAGGAACCGACTGATTCTTCCTTCAAGCACGTGAAGGGAGTGCGGACTTGCCAACACCTTGGTGTCAGCCCAGCGAAACAGATTTTGGACATCTGGCCTACAGAACTGTGAGAGATTAGATTTTTGTTGTTTTAAGCAACGAAGTTTGTGGTAATCTGTTAAAGCAGCCACAGGAAACTAACACAGTGCTTCTTAAAATTTATACTGGATATGAATACCCTAGAAAATGGAGTGCAACTGGGAATCTTACTCAGCGGGACCAGGGTGGTGCCCTGGGTGTGGCTGCATTTCTGAGAAGGCTCTGGGATGATGCTAATGTTGCAGATCTGAGGGCCATATTTTGAGGAGAAGGTTTAAGTGGTAAACACAGAGGAGAAATGGGCATAAACAGGTTTACTGAAGAGAGAAGTCTGGCGGTTTTATAAAAGTTTTCTAAGCCCATTCTTATCACATTGAACTCTTCCAATCATGTCATATTTCTACTGACAAAGAGAAGATCAGGATTCACCCTGCCACCCAGATAATAGAGATGAAAATTAATTAGACGATGGCCTCATTTCCTACTCTGGCAATGAAGACCTGGCTAAAAATGGTGTGCAGCCATTTTAAAGAAACAAAGGGAAAATGGCTTTAGCAGTCACATTTGTAATGCCATCATTTTCTAGAGTGTCAGTGGAAATTTCTGTACCTATTGAGAATGGACATGGTGCAGAGAGTTCATTTAATTTCAAAAGCTATAAAAGCTGAAAATTAAAAAAAAAAAAAAAGAACCCCCACCCACTCCATGGGCGATTCTAATGCTAGGTGTGGGTGGAGAGTTTTTGCTCTGTAGTCCAGGGCTGATTTTGTAACAATGTTGAGTTTAGCATTGGCCTTGGGGTGGTTTTTAATTAGGTGTTTATCTTCCACTTAAGGTATTGTGGTAGGAAGAGCAAAGGTGGAAGAACCAACTTACTTAAATGCAGGCTCTTTTGATAAGGGACAAGGTGCAAATGAAGAGGGCACAGAACAATTATGACACCTGGGTGATGCTGAATGTACAGCTTCCCTTAGAGAACTGTCCCTAGTCTTTTTAGAGGTGACACTATATTTGGAAATTTGATTTCAGGCTCTCTCTTCTTTCTTCTTCATCATTCTCCCTCCAGAAAAGCTTGAGGGTGTTCAGTAGCATTTTATTCTTTTGTTATTGTGGCAAAAAATATATAACTTAATATTTACCTTTTGAACCATTTTAAAGTGTACATTTCTGTAGTGTTAAATATATTCATGCCGTTACCTAGCCATCATCACTATCCATTTCTAGAACTTTTTCATCATTCCAGGTGGAAACTCTGTACCCACTGTACAATAATAACCCTCCATCTGCCCTCCTCACAGACCGTGGTAACCTCTATTCTACTTTCTGCCGCTGTGAATTTGACTATTCTAGGTACCTTATGTAAGTGGAATCATAAGGCTTTTGTTCTCTTGTGTCTGACATTTTACTTTATCATAATGTCCTCAGGATTCATTCATGTTGTAGCATGTATCAGAATTTCATTCTTTTTTATGGCTAAATAATATTTCATTGTGTATATATGTCATATTTTGTTTATCCATTCATCTTTTGGTGGACATTTGTGTTGTTTTTGACTATTGTGAATAAGAATTTTATCTTTTAAGTCAAGATTAATTTCAATCATAAAAAAAATGATTTTTGAGGATTCCATGCCTTTCCTTTCAAGATAATGGAAGCATTCTCATGAAAGCAATGTTGCGGATTATTAAAATAGGACAAAGTAACTTTTAAATTTTTATCTGCATTCCAGATGAAAAAAGTTTTAATGAAAGGGTTTTGCCAGCCACAGGAACTGAGAGTTGATACTTGGAGGTGGAGAAGGACAAATAATCATGGACAGAGCTGTCCTTAGACCAGAGGCACTGGTCTGTTGCCCTGGATCCACACTTTAAAAGCCCCACTCTGGCCCTCTTGCAGGCTTCTTGCAGGATTAAATGGATGTGCCCACATGAAGCATTCCCCTTTTCTAGAGGTTGTTGTGATATCTGAGACCCAAAATTTCCTACCCTTAGAGGTCCTGAGACTGTTTCCAGGATTTCTTCTATGTTTAGCCGCGCTGCCTTGTACTAGGGCTGAGGCTGGCCAAGGGGCACTTGTTTGTTCTTTACAGGTGGGGGTGGATGGTGGTTGTGAGTCAGAGCAAGAGCCCTAAATGGGAAGATAAAGAAGATGAGTCTCACTATGGTTTTCTAGCAATACGGCCCATATTTAAGGTTATTTTAGGTCTTATAGAGTCTCGGAACACTTGACAGGATATTGAGTCTTGCTGGCAAAGGCGATTGTGGAGAGGTACAACTGTGAAATAGATAAAAGTGTTTATTCTATTTATACTATAGAGGTAGAAGGTTGACCAGACCGGACTCATTTAAGAGATGGGAAAACCAAAGACCAAATAGGTGAAGATCTTAAAAGTCTCATCAGCCTTCTCTGGCAGAAGCCGGGTTTGACATCGGTAGCTCTTCCATTTCTGCCACAGCTTCATGCAGTGGAGGCTTCTTCTCACCCCAGTTCTTGTGACATAGTGATTTAAAGGCTTAGAGTAAAGTTTGAGTCCTGACCCACTCTCTTGGAATGTAGAGTCAAGAGACTTGAGTCCCAAAGTGGCTCGTTTCCTAACTCGCAGTTGGAATTTTGGAAAGGGCCAATATTTTTGGACCACAGTCTCCTCATTATTTTAAATGGGGATAGTCCTACCTGCTCTGTTCACAATCTGTTCACACATCTATTTTGAAAATCAAATGGTTTGAAAACATGAAATGCCATGCAGGAAGCTAAGGAGAGCTTGAAAAATAGTGAGGGATAAAGTTTTGTAGTCCTTTGGTTTGGAAGCATAATAGTGCTTGTGCTGGAGGTGTGGGGAGAAGGAGTAAGATTCTGACCTACTTTTACACGTGCTCGTCTCTCTCCACCTTTCCTCTCCTTTCTCTTTCCTTCCTTTCTTTGTCATCTCAGTAGGGAAAAGGAAAGGGTTTTTTTTTTTTTTTTTTTCTGGTGGGAGGTATCTGGGCTGGATGGGAACAGAAAGAGCCTGTACTAGGAAGTCTGGCTGAACTGGGGCAAGCTGACAAGGCAGCCTGACAAATGCATCTTGATGTCTCAATCCACTGTGAGTATGCCACAGGCAGTAGGCTGGGTGACTGTCAGTGACAGACCAGCTGCCACCAGAGCCCAAGGCACAGTGACAAAGTGGGACAAGTTTGCATGTAATGGCCTTCTGCTCCTCTCCCAGGATCCTTGTCCTTCCTCTACCCTTCTTCTATTCTTGTATTTCCCTTTCCCCACTATCTAACCCTGACCTTCAGAAACCCAGTTGCTATGTTCCGAATGTCCAAACTTCTTCCTTGCCATCTGCTTCCTTCCTAAACGGTTTAAAAAAAATAACCTTGTTCCTTTGCATCGTAATCACAAAGCTGAAATATCAAACTCTGGAAGGTACTGATTTGATTTAAATAATTCAATAATTCATATGATGATGGGAATTGATAAACTTCATGCTCACAGTGGTGATTTGCATTATTAAAGGTTGTCAACAAGCGAATTTCTTACTGACATATTAATATGAAAGAAAAAAGATTTTTTAAAATTCTTTTCTTAGGTTATTATTATTTTTTAAGTTCATTTATTTTGAGAGAGAGAGAGGTCATGTGAGCTGGAGAGAGGCAGAGAGAGAGGATGAGAGACAGTCCCAAGTAGGCTCCGCACTCAATGTGGAGCTGAACACAAGGCTCCATCTCACAACCACGAGATCACAACCTGAGCTGATATCAAGTTAGACACTTAACGGACTGAGCTACCTAGATATCCCAAGATAAATTTATTTTTGAGAGAGAGACAGCATTAACAGGGGAGGGTTAGAGAGAGATGGAGATACAGGATCTGAAGCAGGCTCCAGGCTCTGAGCTAGCTGTCAGCACAGAGCCCAGTGCAGGGCTTGAGCCCATGAACCTCAAGATCATGATCTGAACCTAAGCCAGATGCTCAACCGACTGAGCCACGCAGGCTCCCCAAGAAAAATATTCTTTTTTTTAAAAAAATGTTTTATTTATTTTTGAGAGAGAGAGACAGCATGAGCGGGGGAGGGTTAGAGAGAGAGGGAGATACAGAATCTGAAGCAGGCTTCAGGCTCTGAGCTAGCTTTCAGCACAGAGCCTGATGGGGCTCGAACCCATGAACTATGAGATCATGAACCTGAGCCGAAGTCAGACACCCAACTGACTGAGCCACCCACGTGCCTCGAAAAAAAATTCTTAACAGGAGGTTAATTTCTCCTTTGTTCTTACCCACGTCTAACCTAGTAGGGAGGGATGGGCATCTAGTGGGAGTTTTCTGTCATTCACATATCAGGCATTTACTATGTGTCATCTCATTTAACCTTTATGTGAACCTATGAAGAAGGTGTTATCATCCACGTTTTACAACTAAGGAAACTGAGGTCCAGAGAGGTTAAGAGATTTGCCTAAGTCACACAGCTTATCAATGGTAATGCTGGATTCAAACTCTGCTTCATCCTCCATTTTCAGATGTCACACGGCTTCATGTGAAGGACCAGGACCTAGAATTGATTCTAGGGTCTAATGTGTGTTGTGGTAACAAAGAGGGTGAAAGATGGGGCTAGAAGTGAGGGTTGGGGTGGATTGTAGGGGCCTTGTATTCTGAGTGAAACAAGGACATTTGACTTCACTGTGTATAATAAGTAGATTGTAGGTATCCAGTGGGCCACCAGTATCTTTCCCCCAACATCCAGGATGATTCCCTGCTCGTGGTAGGAACTGATGTCTTGTCTCCACTTTTCTTCTTTGTTATTGTGGGTCCTAGGCCTGGTTCTCTTTCATAGAGTCCTGGTAAGTGATCTACCTGTCTTGGGAGGAAATTAGGGAGTGTGACTTGGGAGGGGGGGAAGTGTAGGGAGTAGGCCAAAAAAAAATATTATTCATTGAGAACAGAGCTTCCCAGGACTTTTGTTGTAGGATGAGAGCAAAACCAAGCCGCCTCTTTACCATTTGGCACTGATACCTTCCTATTTATATCTCTAAAGAAAAAGAGAATTTGGGAATGGAGTTAAGTAATGAGCAGTCAGTGAATATCATGTATGCTTAGGGCTTTACAATGTCACTGGTTATAAGGATCCTAGAAGTCAGGGAAAAAAAATTCAAAAGTTAAAAATAACATCACCAGAGAAATAGTGACAATTCAGTAATTTTTTTCCGGGACATTTTGATTGTTGTCATCATTTTGTGAAACAGAGGGACTTTGCCTTGGTGAGCAAGGATGCGCACAAGGAGGGTGGGGGCTGGTCTGCTGTGGGACGTGACATGTGACAAGAGATCTGTTCAGACTCTGGGAATGATGTCTGTAATTGACCTCCTGTGCATGTCAGTTCTCATCTCTTGATCTGCGCTGTGCTTAATGAATAAGTTGTTTTTGTATCAAAATTACCTTCTAATCATCCCTGCATTATCATTTATTTCACAGTAGTGCTGAACAAGCTGAAATGCCTTCAGCTTTATGGTCTCTCATTTTGATTTCTTCCTTCCCTTCTTTGTATTTGCCTCACCTCCGTTTTCAGACACTGTATTCCTCTTTTCAACTCTTGTGGTTCCCATTACATAATTATATTTGCTGTTTATTGAATACCTAGTGTGTGCCATGAACTTTACCTATAGAATCTCTAGTCCTCATAATACCTCCACAGATGGTAACAGATGAGAAGAATTGAAACTGGGAGAAAAATTGACTTGATGACATTCATCCAGGTGGTAAGCGTCGGAGCTGACATGAATCCAGCCTGTCTGAGTCTGAGCCCACACTAGTCCTGAGAACGCACTGGGGTTGGGGGAGGCAATGTGGGGAGGTGGTGATTATAGCTGAGGTGTGCTCACAGTACTGAGATTAGCCCCTGAGAAGTAGCCTCTGTACTCTGCATGGAAATCATTAAAAAATCTTTGGGTTACAGGACAGCGTAGGGTGGGTCATTTTGGTTATACGGGGGTAATTTTGGCCATACTCCAGAACAATCTGAGTTCCCTCTTTCTCGCCTAAAGCAAAGCCACCATTCCACTGGCAGGCAGCACAGTCTGGCCCTTATAATTGAGGTAGGGATAGAGGGCTTCATATCTTCTTATTGGCGAATCTTATCTTTCCAAATGTAGATATTTGGTGGAAAGCTTGTGGCTGGGAAACTTAAAGTCAGGAAAAAAAATAGAATTGATGAAAGTGAAATGAACTTTGTGTGGCAAAGCCTCCTTCCTCATTCTTTATCCTTCTTTCAGCAACTTCTGCCCTCCCCGAATGCCCCTCTTAGTAATTAATTTCCATTTGAAGAAACATCTAAGAGAAGACAGCTAACTAACA
>PJEM01011614.1:0-44610 GCA_004023845.1 Helogale parvula | reverse complement strand
AAGGAGGGGATGTTCTTCTCACACATTGGAGTTATCCATCTATTGTTTTATTAACAAGTGAGCACGAAACAGCTCATGTGACCTATTTGGATGCAGCCACCCCTTGGCACGAACATTTACAGAAGCATTTAGTGATTGTGCAGGGTGATTTTCTTACAAGTTTACATGCTTCCATGGATGCTTATACCCTGTTTGTGAAAACACGCAGGTGCCTCTAAGACATTTAAGCCAATCCACAGATCACAAATGCCTTTAGTTTCACCAAAGAGAGCACACTTCTGATATTCACGAGGCTGGTCAAAGGCTGATATTTACACACACACACAACCTCATTTCCAACATCATGATGCTAAGGAGCAAAGCTCTCACTGTCACACAAGACGTGGGAACCTGAAGGACCTGCGGCAGCCCTCGCTAGCTAGACTGGCTGCTCTGGGCACCACCATGTATAGATTCAGCACTCACAGCATCACACTGGATAGGAGAAAGGACGTTAAAAGAAAATGAGAGGAATCTTAAGCCTGGAATGCAATTAGCATCCAGGAACTGAGAGCAACTAGTAGCTCTTAATATCAATATTGGGACCGGATCACCCCTCGTCACTGCCTCTGCCTGTCCTCTAAGCCAGCTTCGACTCCCCATGGTGATCTGTTTTCAAGAGGAAAAGGCCAAATTGGTAAAAAACTAGAAGGCTGTATAATACCCCCCCCCCCCCATTAGCATTTGCAAAAGCTAAGATCAAGGAGGTCTGTGCTTCCAAGAGCACTGTTAGGAACAAGGTGTGGTGGGTGTGGCCATCAAAGTCCCCCTGCAGAAGAAGGCTCGTAGGTCCCCAGCTGCTGGGAGAGCTGGCCCTCGGCGGCTGTCAGAGCTGTAAGGCATTATTCTGGCCAGAGAGAGCTGCCTCCTCTTCAAAGCCTTGTCCCCTTCCACGGGGCTGCGTCCAGTGACTGACAGACATAGGGATGTAAAGGCCTGACCCACCCTCTCCCCACCTCACTCCGGCTCCAAATGACATGACTCACAAGGAGCATTCTCCCAGGGGAGAATTCCCTGGGAAAACTTTCCGGTTGCTCTACTTCTCACTCTCCCCCTTCCTTCCAGTCCTACCGCCCTCCCTCTCCTTCCCATCCCTTTCACAGATGTTCCCTCCCACCCACTCCAACCTCCACCTTAGAGTCGGCTTCTGGGGGAACCCAACAGGCAAAAGGAAGATAAGGAAAAACTGAGCAGCACCACAACTTTTGGTATTGAGAATTCAGATCTGGGAGTCACAGAGATTCCGGGATCTGGATGGTCCTCATGGAAATGCCAGGAAAACCCTTGACACCAGGTCCCCAGGGGGTCAGCAGAGAGAAGCAGGGATTTCCCCTCTCCCAAGCTTCTTCCAGTTAATAGCTGGGGGAGACCCGATTCAAACCTCACACCAACTTGTCTCTGGAATCTCTCTTTCCTGTTCTCCTCTCAGATGTTTTTCAAGAAACCAAGGGCTCAGGAATGAGGCATCAAGGGCAAATGGATCCTGTGATGCTCAGGGGACAGCAGGGCACTCCTAGAGCCTCACAGGTCACTGGTTCGAGCCTGTTAACTGTCAGCTGAAGAAACCAAGGCCTAGAATGGGGGAGAGACAAGTTCTAAGTCTAAGTGACAGGGGCAGAACTGAGACAGAACCCGAGATCTCCCTGCTCTGTCCTGAATTTTCTCATTTACTTAACACCACTGTGAGGGAGGCAGAAAAGGGTGGGAGGGATGAGGACCAAGGTGGAGCAAAGACTTGGACTCAGAGTCCTCGTGGCCTGGAGCAAAGGCCTCCTCAACCATCACCAAAAAGTCTACCTCTCATGGAGCACATAGGACACAAAGTGCTTCTATAATCTCACTGAGTTGTCACAATAATCCAATAAAGAGGGGTATTATTATTATTATTATTATATCACAGGAGAGGCATCAAACTCAGGTGAAGTCATTTGCTCAGAGACGCCTGCCTAGCCGACAGTGCCAGGACCATTCATTTTAGACTTCTCTTTCTTCTCTAGTGTAATCTGCTGTTCCCATTCTTTTCCCACCTCCCTGGAAACTTAATTTCTTTCCTGGATGTGTTTTCTTTACTCTCTCCCTTTCAGATCTACAAGAGGAGAAAAAGTATCCATCCTGTAACTGAGTCTTTAGGACAGCTGGAAGCCTCAAATACTGGGAGGAACTTGAGATTAGAAGGTTCTGGATTCAAATCCTGTCACTTGCTTGCTCTGTCTCCTGCCTGAACCTCCAGCTCCCTCTTGGTAAAAGGTTCAGTAGAAAATTTGTGATTATAAACTTTTCTATCCTATCAAAGCAAAGCCTTTCAACCCTCCTGCTCTAATCTCTGCTCACCCATGGAGTTGGGACTAAAGACAGTCTTAGGGCTGATAGTTACTGCCGCACAAAGAAGGGTAACAGGGGGCAGGCAGTTGCTATTAAACACAGTCAACCACCCAATGGCCATTGGCCTTGGTGCTCAGTTTCCCCATCTGTACAATGGTAATGAAGATAACGGAAGCTGCTTCCCCGGCTTGTGGTGAGATCTGAATGAAATGATGTGCACCAAACCCGGCACCTCACAAAGGATTAATGCATAGCGCTGTTATTGTCATCATCCAGCAACAGTGGCTGGTGAGTTCCAAGAGTCCCCACTGGACACAAGCTGGAACCTGGAGAAGAATCTGGACGCGTGGATCTGATACTTTAGCATGCAGCAGAATCGTGCAGGGGCAGCGCTGACTTCGTGGGTGCGTAGAGGACTCCACGTTTTGTTTACTGCTTTGCTCTCACCTTCTTGAAATTCTCAATGATTTCTGAACAAGGGACCCTGTGTTTGCCTTTGGCATTGGGCCCCACAAATTATGTAGCCAGTCTTGTCTGGAGAACTTATTAAAACAGAAAACTGGGCCTACCTCCAGACTTTCTGATTCAGTAGGTTTGGGAGATGGGCGACCCCCCCCAAATTTGCATTTCTAACAAGCTCCTTGGCCATGTTTGTACTACTGGTCTACGGGCCACCTTTGGAGACCTGCTGGTTGAGGCAGTGGCTGTGAACATCGGTTTTAAATGGAAATCACCAGGAAAGTACCTGGACCCCACCTTCACCCAGTGGACTGGAATTGTTCTGCTCAAATTCCAGGCTTCAGTATTTTTTGAAAGCTTGCCAGGTAATCCTGACGGACAGTTGGGACTGAGAACCACAGGCTCAGAGGAGCGAATCCTGACTTGCGCTCAGGAAAAGGAACCTCTGAAGGCATTACCCCCATAGATACATCTTGAGTCAGTGTTGTGGGGAATCTCCAGAGAGGGGCCAGGGAGGCTGTGTGGTCAGCAAGCACCCCAGGTGATTCTTTTCCAAGGACCATTGAGGCAAAACCATTTGGAGCAGCCTTTCTCAAGCTTTGATAAGCATCAAACACCCCCAGGAAACATGTGGGATCTTGTTACAGAACAGATTCTTCAGTCCGTCTGGGGTAGGACCCAAGAATTTACATGCCTCCCTTGCTTCCGGGGAATGCTGATTCTGCTGGCCCAGCGAACACTTCGAGTAGCCCCGATCTAGGCTGGAGAAATAAGAGAGCGATGGGGTGGCTAACATTCTGGCAAAGCAAGCCCCAGTTGTTCAGTCCCAGAAGCTGGAAAAAAGACAATGTGCCCAAGCTTCTGCCAGAGCCTAAAAAGTCCTCGTCCCTCACAGGGCTCCCCTCATTCTGCAGACGAGGACCTCCGTGCATTTGGAGGGTGTAAGGGACCGACACTAACCCCCAGAGGAGTTCTTAGATCCGACTCATCAGAGCCCGGACCACAGAGCCCTCGCTACTGACCTTGAGGCCTGGAAAGAGGTCAACACTCCTTTCTGCGCTTCGATCTTAGGAGCGAGAAGGGCCTAAGACCCATGCTTATTACAGCCTATTGCTTCTGAACAGAACATGAAAGGAGTTATTGACAGAATTCCACACCAAGGATCGTTCCTGTCATTTCCGCATACTAACAGCTTCTTAAGTAACCTCTGCTCAACATTCCCACACCTTCCAGTGAGACAGACCGAGATGTGACATGCTTCGTGGCCCTGGATGTGTCCCTCTGAATGAATCCACACGTTTTTATTGACCACTATCTGCCCCGCCCCCGGAACTTACCAGCTGGGTGAACTGAAAATACAGACAGGAAGAGGCAATGAGGGCAAACGGCGACGGAGACTAGGTTGTCTACAAGAATGCGGAAAAATGTGGAAACCAGGAAGAGCTAGGCTCCCCCAAGAACGGAAAGAGAGGAGCGTCCGGGTAGGATCACCACGAACAGGTGATCTGTATTTACAGGGCGGGAAGGATCCAGGCTGGTAGCACGGGATTGGGCCATCTTAGGGTCCCCTCCATCTGCAATGCCTCTAAGCCAGCGTGCTCCTGTAGGGAAACTGAGGCTCCGAATGAGAACCTGTACCAATTAAGCAGTTTCCGTTACAGGTGACAAACACGACAGTCCCAAGGAAGTCTAGAGCCCTGTCTAAGCCAGAGAGGATGGTATGGCAATGGAAATGACAGTGCCCGGCTCACCTGTAGGCCGTGCCGTCACCAGCAGATCCCCCTCGCCAGAGCACGGTCATAAATTAATCTTTAATTTCCCCCACCGGGGCTGGGGCGCAGCTAATCACGACTGCTAATTGGTACGACAAGCTTCTCCCTTCTCTTTTTATGTTTCCATATTAGCCTGCTTAGTATGCTTTGTGTCTGTTTACTTTATAGCCGGAAATACTTTTAATAGCCTAGTAAATTGAAAACGGACTTTACTACCATCTGACTTTACCCGGAGTTTTACAGCCATTCAATTAATGGTATCAGTTATCTTCCTTCATAATGAGGTGGTTAGTAGCTTTGTCAGGCACTGCTGGTAACTAAATTAGTACTCGCCATCCACGTAATCGTATTTTGGGGGGCTCCAAATGGGAAACCTGCAAGCTTGGGGGCTGCCAGGATGGAGTGCCACGATTAGCTGGCTGTAAATACTGCCTGCAAATATATGGTTTATTATAGTGATAACGGGCGTTTGTAGCTTACATAAATCTGAGCTTTCCTGCTGACAGAGGAGAAATGCTTTTCTCTGGCTGCTAGGAAATAGAGTTAGTTCCCGGGTCTCACATGCTCCACTGCCTTCTCCAGGCAGCTGATGGATTCTCTACATGAGGGGATCGCAGCCGTTAGCCACCCCCTAGCGAAGGTAGAGAGCACCAGACCCGATGCCCCCGGTGGGTACATCCAAGGGGGGTCTCCTCTGTGAGCGGTAACGCTGATGAGCTACAGCTGTGTGGAAAAAGTAAGGGGGGGACGGGGCTGGAATGCGGGGACAATGATCTGAAGGCTGATTTTTAATGTCGGGAAACAATCACAGTCTCATATGCTGAAGAATTGCTGCCAACTGTCATACTTTGAAGGGAGACAGATTGTTGAAGCAGGAGCAAGATTGACAACTGGGAACAGATAACCCAAGTGGTCCTATTTCCGTGTCTGCAGCAGCGAAAGCCCCCAAAGGTATTTCAGGCCTTTAGAAAAAGCAAGTTCCCTTTTAAAAAATAAAGAAATGCTTTCTGTTAGAAAGAGTTCAACCCAAATGTTTCCCATCATTGAAAAAGCAAGAAGACTGCAATTTCAGACTGCAGGCACATCTGAATGAAACTTTGGTAAATTATTCCACTAGGTTTCTGACACTCTCCTGAATGTTCACATAGTGGGTTCCAAACACTGACTACAACCAGAATTCCATCTTAAAAATTTGCATATCTGCCTGTTTTCCAAAATTTCGGGATTCTGACAAAACCTGAAATTGAACTTAGATGTAGGTTCTTGGGATATCAAGAGGTCCTTACCTGAGGTTTGGAAAAGAGGGAGATGGTTTAACTAACGTGGACAGGAATTCAGTACCCCAGAAGGAAAGGTAAGACCCAAGTTGTGCCTTTGCCACTGCCCATGACCAGCTGTGTGGCCCTACTCAACTCACCCTCTCTGAATCTGCCTCCTTCATAAAGTGGGAAAAATATTATGTCCTCAGAGAACTGCTTTGAGGATTAATGGGTCTAATGTAAAGCACTTGCTCTCACTAGAGCTGCCACAAATATTAGCTAGAATTGCCTCCTCCTTATTCTCTCAAAGGTCCCAGCCAGCCTCTCCCCCTTTCCATGCACTTCAGCAAATGCCAAATTCTGCAAAAGCCCCCAAGCTAAGGCCCTATTCTCAAGGCGGTTCAGCTACTGGACTCTTTAACCTCCCTAAAAGGAAAAAAATACCAAACAAACCCACACAACTATAGATGGGAGAGATGAGGTCTTTTTTGAAGAAGCATCTGCAATTTCTGCCTTGTGGGCCTCCCTAAAAAGTCCTTTGAAAGCCATACATATGATGTGACTGAAGGAAACAGAAGCAGGGACCAACTCAGGGGCTCACAAGACTTATAAGAATGTGATTTATACCGTGAGCAGGTTGCTATTCTGTCAGTCCCACCAAAAAAAAAAAAAAAAGAAACATATTGGTGGACACAGATTTTTCCATCACTAGAAGACCATTCCTGAATAGTTAAGGAAAAGTGACTTTGTGACAACAAAACAGCCTGCTTATGCATAAGAAACAAAGGAAGTTCAGGGAGGTGCATGGAGGCAATGGTAGGCTGGAGGTGGCTTGGAGACATGGGCAAGAACCATGGGGCAAAGGGATTTGCACATTTCTTGAATGGGGTGTGGTCTGATTTAGCAGCAATGGAAAAGCACAACATGGATGATTTGCAAGGTCAGAGGAGGTAAGGATGTGATGGAGCAGAACATGAGGACTCCGTTGGGCTGAGATCAGATGGAAGACTGTGGACAGGGTGGAAATGTGCCAGAGTCGTCGGCCATAAAGATGCCTGCTGTGGGTGAGGTGGGGGGGGTGGAGGTGGAGGCAGTGTGACAAGGGCTTAGGCCTGAGAGTGCACAGCCTGTGAAACCTTTATGGATACTCAGCTGTGTCAAGCTAAACTGAAGAATGAGGGTGTGTACGTATAATTTATGTACCTGTTTGAACCCTGAGCTTGCAAATAAATTTAGCTCCTGGCCAACAGCCTGAGCACGTGTGTTGGGCTGGAGGGCTGCCATGAAGGACAACCAGAGTGGAAATGGAGAACAGATGACATCCGATGTGATCCGTCTTTGGAGAAAAGCCACCACCCTCCACTACTACCATCCACTCTGCCATTTGGCACCTGCCCGCCCACCCACTCAGGCCTGGGGAGCTGCTGTCGGACAAGAGTTCCTGGGACAGAGCTTCACCTCCCCTCCCAGGCTGCTTTGTCTTTTTCCAAGGTCACATTTATGAACTGTGTGAACTTGGGCAAATCAATCTCTCCGTTGCTTCAGTTTCCTCCGTGAAAAAAATGGAAATGATCAAACTGTCTACCTTATAAGGATTAAATAACTCAATATATATGTAAAACACTTAGAACAAAGCATGACACTTAGTAAGTGCTCGGTCAAGGGTAGCTGCTGTTATCATTACCATCACAACAGCCTAACAAAGCCTCTGGACACTGCTCATTCAACAGTCAGTGCCCACCTTCTATGGGTTGCATGCAAAAGGTACAAAGATAAATAACACGCAACCTCTGTGCTCCAAGAGTTTCCCAATATTTGCGTTTTAAACTGGAGCTTTCAATAATTTAACCCAAAGATGGCAGAGAACTTTGAGAATTGCTTGCAGCTTGGTAAAGGCCCAGAATGTCCTGTGCAAGGAGACTTTTGGGTAACTGTTGCATTTTTGTCCCATGAATGCCAAGAATTTTGCTTTAGCATCCTGGCATTGGGCTGCCTATTGTTACTCCCCCGCCCCCGCTGCTTTATAGACTGAAAAAAAACATATATTGCTCTTAGCTGCGCAACTAATAGTTACACAATTAATAAGGACAGAGGTAGGATGTGAATCTAGGATCTAACTCCAGAGATCAATCTCTAGACCACGGTGTGTTATCATGTCTCTGAAGGTAATAAGACATGGCAGCCTAGGCAAGGAGAAGGTGGTGTAAATTGCAGCAGGACTCATTAAGGAAGAGACTAAGACAAATGGGAAAGGGTCAGCCAGGGAAAAAGGTGACACTCTCTAGAAGTTTTAATGTTTCTGTTGGGAGATAAGAAATCAATGAAATAATTCCTCAAGGTATAATACCAACGGCATGCCCATTGGACACGTGCCATTCTGCCTCCCTAGGGTCTGGAGTTCAGATGCTACTACCTCTGATCAGCCCCGGAAACCTTATGGAACAAGGACGCCTCACCAAATACCAAAGGAATGAAAAGCTCTCCTCTAGAACCTACTGGGCAGCTCTGACCACGGGGCAAGCTCTAACAGATCAACTATTAGATTGATAAAAAAGCAAGATGATTAAAAACTTAGAACCTGGGGGTTCCAGTTGGTAGCAATTAGGAGCATGACTACCTTACCCAGAAGGTGTTTGGAAATGTGTAGAGATAGTTCCCATTGTCCCAGTGGTAGGGAGGCCCCAGTGACAGTGGGCAAGGGCCACTAAAATCCTATAATGCATATGATAACCCTACCTTAAAGAACTGTCTAACCCAAATGCCCTTATCAACCGTGTTGAGAAACCACAGTAGACATTTCCAGATCCCAAACCCTTGAGAGCCACTAGCCATGGCCAGGTGACAGGGCTGAACAGCACCTATCTCGCTCTGACGGTAGGGCTAGGGATGGTGACAGAGAACCACCTACTCCTGGATTCATCTTCCAGTTACACTGAGATCAACTTTCCTTCTGTCTTAGTGTGCTCAGGCTGCCATGACAGAATATCATAGACTCCGTGATTTAAACAAAGGAAATTTGTTTTCTCACAGTTCTGGAATCTGGAAAGTCCATGATCAGGGTTTTGCCTGGTTTGGTTCCTGGTGAAGACCACCACCATCTCTCTGTGTGCTCATATGACCCCTCCTTTGTGCATACGTGTGCAGAGAGTGAGCAAGCAGGCTGTGTGTCCTCCTACAAGGGCACTAATCCGAGCATGAGGAGTCCATTCTCATGACCTCTTCTAAATCTAAAAGCCTTGAAACAGACTTGTCTCCAAATACTATCCCATTGAGGGTTAGGGCTTTAACAAGGATGGGAGTGGCAAAATCCTTCATTGCAAGGTCTACTTACTGGCTATTTAAACCTTGCAGAAGGGACAAAATGCTCTGTACTTTTGCATGAAAAGTCAAAGATTTGGGCTAAAGAGCATGTAACCATGGGCCTTAGCCCAGAAGTAATTTTAGGAGATGGGCACTAATAGCAAAAATGTCAAGTTCAGAGAATTCTACAACAAGGAATGGAAAGTGGGGCACCTGTGTGGTTCAGTGGGTAAAACATATGCCTCTTGGTTTAGGCTCAGGTCATGATCTCACAGTTAGTGGGTTCAAGACCCCATCAGGCTCTGTGCTGATGGTCTGGAGACTGCTTGGGATTCTCTGTCTCTGTCTCTGTCTCTCTCTCTCTCTGCCCTTCCCCTGCTCATGTTCTCTCGTTCTCAAAGATAAATAAACTTAAAAAAAAAAACAATAAATGGAATGAAATGTTGCTGAAAATTCTAATAGTTTTTCAGCACACACCTGTGGCATGGCTATTTGGAAATCAAGCCCTGAGGTACTCCTTTATGATTATTGAAAAGCTTTTCATGGTAAAATTTAAGAGCTTCTGTAATGTTATTCCATGAAGTTTTCATGTGAGAAGAACAGGGTCTAGGAAGGCATCCTTCAAAAATCTGTGGCCTGTGATGTCTTCTAAGGACTCCTGTTAGGCCCTCACAAATGAGGCAGGGTCATTTCCAACTTCCTGGATTCTATGCTGATTCTACACTAAAAGTAGTTCTCTTCTCCTTCTCACATCCATGCATCAAGATCCAGAACTTAATACCCTTGGAGGGAGATGGGGGTCTACTTGTATCAGTCAGAATCCTGTTATTTTCAAACGATGAAGATCCCATTCCAACTGGCCTCAGCAAGAAATAGAATGAGTCACCCTGATGTCAGAAAGCCCAGAAATGCTTTGCCTTCAGGCACAGCTGAATGCAGATGCTTCAATTATGTCACCAATAGGTACCAGCCCCTCTCAGCCTCTCTGTCTCTCTCCCTTCACTTTAATTTCACCTACACCGGGTTTCTTCTCAGGGTGGCTGCTCCATGGTCAGGGCAAGGTGACTGCTGGGAGGTGACAGTACCTCAGCCACAGGACCACTCCTTGGATTAGTGCCACTTGAACCTCGAAACCTGAAAATGGGGATTGGCGCAGGCACTGTCAGGGCCCCAACCCAAAGTTCTGGCACTCACCATTCCTACACCCATGGCTTCCTAGAGGAAGCACCTAGTTCAAGGACATTCCCCTGAGAGACAGGAACATGCTCCCCTCGTGCTCAGAGAGGGCAGAAGTGTCAGGGAGTCACTGCCCCCAGGAACGGCCCTCCACTAGCAGCATTCAGGAATGGATGGAAAATACACCAGCTTACTCACCCACCCCTCTCTTAATGATATAGCTCAGAGGGGGGTTCTGCACTGTCTCCCAGGGGTCCCCCACAGGACTCAGCTTTAGTTGCTCATGTCGGTGACTTGAACACACCCCTCACTGGCTCCTGGGGCCTCCCTGTCTCACTCGCCCACTCTCTCATGACTGACTCCTGTACCTGTCTTACAAATGGACTACGGTCAAGCCTCTGTCTTTGGGGTCTTCGAGGGGGACCCAAACTAAGGCAGGGATGCTTGGGACTCAAAATGCTCTGTCTGTAAGAGGAGGCTGCTATCACAGGCACCTGGGTGGCTCAGTCAGTTAAGTGTCTGACTCTTGATTTGGGCTCAGGTCATGAGCTCACAGTCTGGGAGTTCGAGCCCCGCATCAGGCTCCTCACTGACACTGCAGAGCCTGCTTGGGATTCTCTCTCTCCTTCTCTCTTTCTCTCTGCCCCTCTTGCGCACTCTCGCAAAATGAATGAATAAGCTTAAGAAAAATTATTATTATTTTTAAAAATAGGTGGCTGCTCTCACAGAGAGGGCCTTCTTACCCTGGTGTTAGGGATTCGCGTATTTTTTAAAGTAAACATTGTGTTAGTCCCAGTCCTCTGAGGAGCAGATGCCAAGATGCAATTAGATATGGAAGATTTTCATTATGGAAAACACTCATGAGAGAAAATAGAGAAGGAAGCAGAAAAGGCAAAGAGAGCCTTCAGCCCATCTGACCCCAACTGAAGGAGAGAAGGACGGAAATAGAGACAAAAGCATCCCAGCATGTGTACAGATTAAGGAAAGTTCAAGAAGGCTTAGAGCCAAAGTCAGCATCAAGGAGTCCATTTGTCCCAGGAGTAGGTCTGCCTCAGTATCCCGACTCCCTCATTGGCTGGGAGCAATCTGTGGGAAGCACGGCTTTGGTATAAATGCAGGGCTGGACCTCGGAGCCCTGGAGATGGGGTCACTGGCTACTGACAAGGCCTCACACTCATTGCCACCAATATATTAATAAAGAAACCCCATATTTAGAGAATTAAGATGCTTTTGGTACCCTGTTGAGTCTGAGCCTCAGAAGGCCTATATGGGGCTCAAATTATAAAAACAAAACAAAGCAAACAACAACAACAAAAAAACAAAAGCACAAGAGCCAGTGGAATCAGACCCCAGGGACCATGGACATTCGTGGCATTGATGGTCCTACAACAGAGTATTCTGGCCCATGGCAGAAAAACAGGCAGTGAACAAAACCCCATTTGGATTCATCAGCGCACCCGCTACGCCACCGCCACTCTCTGTAAGTCATAAAGCAGAGCACATTCTCGGGGCAGAAGAAACCCCAATGCCGGATGGTTTTGTTTTGTTGTTTGTTTTAACAAGCACCTCTTTGAAAGTAAATCCGATCAGTTTAATCTCAGAACCATTAAAAGTGATTAAAATCTCATCTTCTAGAAGCCATTTCCGAAATCCCTAAGGCCTTTTTGTGCATTTCCTTAGAAAGAGAGTTCCCATCAGGTTCACAGGGATGTTAGAGAAAACAGCTCCTTGGACTCCTCCCCCTCCATCAGGAAGTCGGTGCTTCCGGCCACCACTCTTCATTCCCCCTACTGCCAGAGTGGTTCCCATAACCACAGGTCTCCATCAGGGGT
Source organism: Helogale parvula (assembly GCA_004023845.1). NCBI lineage: Eukaryota > Metazoa > Chordata > Mammalia > Carnivora > Herpestidae > Helogale > Helogale parvula. The sequence continues at coordinate 32,451 of PJEM01011614.1, read as the reverse complement.
TGTCTAACTACAGCCCATGGGCTAGATCAGATGCTGGCTCATTTTATGAATAAAGTTTTATTGGAACACAGCCACACCCACCTGTGAATCCTTCATCTGTGACTGCTTTTCTTCTACAAACCTACGGAGGATGTTTCTTACATGGTCCTTTAAGAAAAAGTTCACTGATTCTGGTCTAGATTACATCCAAAAGGGAGTAGGAGTGGAAAAAAGAGAATATAGGAGGAAATGTGAGAAAAATATATGAGAATTATAGGAGAGAATAGGGGGAGGGGGAAGCATCTATTTAAATGACCGCATCACCCTCCTAGCAATCTAGTGAGGCTGGCATGAAATATGAGGAGACTGGGGCAGAGACGGCTTAAATCACTTTCCCAAGGTCATAAGGTTGGTAAATAATGGCCCTGGGATGGGTACTCACGTCTGTCTGACTCCAAAGTCCTTACTTTCCAAAAACAAAGTCAGTGCTTTTCAACTTTATCCCATGTGTAGAAGCCACAGTATCATCAAGGGGTGACCCCAACATAATTTCACATACCAGATAAAATTATCCCTTCATATGAAAGTTCTCTGAATGTTATGTAAAATTTGAAAGAAGGCACCCTAAACTCTAAGAGGAGCCATGTGCTCACTGTATAGAGACTCAAAGCCCACACACACCACCGATGCTGTGGTCTTATGAAAAGCCACAGTTCTGAGACACATGTAGAAATGTGGGATTTGCAACTAAGATTATATTGCCTAGAATGAGGGCCATCTCTGAAACACATCGTAAAGTGAATCAGGTCTGCCTTACAAGTCCTTGTCTTTCCTTTGGACGGTTCCCACAGGTGACTTCACATTTCGGGGACTCAGTTTCCTCATCTTTAAAATGGGAATCACAAATTTTTTTAATGAAATAGGAATAATGAGAGTAGCTGGCTCAGAGGGTCCTTCTGCTCTGAATATCAAGCGAGATAATCTACATAAAGCCTTGCTTTATGCCTGGGACAGAGCAGATATGCAATAAATGTTACTTCCTTCAGTCCTGAGCTACCCCAAGCAATTCCTACCTGGGCTTTTTATCAAAAAGTTCCCAAATGTTGGGGCGCCAGGCTGGCTAAGTGTGGAACTCTTGATTTTGGCTCAGGTCATGATCTCACGGTTAATGAGTTTGAGCCCCACCTTGGGCTCTGACACTACAGAGCCTACTTGGGATTCTCTCTCCCTCTCTCTATGCCCCTCCTCTGCTTGCACTCTCTCTCTCTCAAAATAAATAAACAAACATTAAAAAAAAAAAAAGCTTCCCAAATGTAGTGTTTTATCTTCTGAAGTAGAATTTACCAGTCCCACCTCCATTTCTTCAAAGCTTTGATACGTTTTAAATGAGTTATTTCCGGGAAGTGGGGAAGAAGGTGGATGCATAGTTACTGCTCCTGAAGCCCTGCTATCCTTCTGGGAAAAGTCATTTAGGCCCATGCGTGGCCTGAAAGCTTCTGCAGTTTTTCAAAACCACATCGTCCTGAAGATTATTTACGGTCCTCCACCTTCCGTCGCTCCCGCGTGCCCAGCTCCAGGCACTGAGAAATGCCACAACACAGCGGGGCACCAGTCTGGAAGTGACCCTTGTGCACCACATTCACCTCTTCACTGGCCCTGACTCTCCCCTGCCTGGGTCCTCCCACCCCTCAGTCCTTCTGCCTCTTTGCTAATTCCCGTCAGCGGGTCTCCCGTCCTCCACTTCCCAACTAGACACCTGCCTTTCCAATAACCTGACCCGGAAGTGAAAGACCCAACACTGGCCAGGTCAGTGCCTGCACAAAAACCTTCCAAGGCTCTTCAGAGTCAAGGTCCACACATGAGGCTTCGCATCCAGGATCACTAGGACTGGCCTGGCTTCCCTGGCCAGCTTTAACTCCGTTACTCTTCCTACAGTCAAGGGCAGTGTGTTGAAATGTCAGACCAGGAGCCACAAGCGCCCAGCACACTAGAAGCCAGTGGTGCCCGGCACTGACCCTTTAGTTTCTGGTTCTGGGAAAGGTCCGGGGACAGGACACCCAAGGGAGGAATGTCCGTCTACCAACCACAACAGCACATTTCAACACGTGATGGCCATCAGACCACCCTGGGGCCCAACAGAACTTACTATTTTCCTTCCATGTCCTTTGCACCCCCCTCCACATTTACAAATCTGGCTCCTCCATAGACCATGCTAAATGCCACGTTTCCTACACAGCACCATACAGATGTCACCATCCTCTGTCATTCTGAATTCCCATAGCATCTCCCTCCTGTGCCTCAGTTAGGGCACAGCACTGCCTCATCACATGATGGGTACAGCATACATGTGCCATATAACTTAGATTTGCAAAATGACAACCTACCACTCAACTCAACTTGCAGATACTTGCTAAACCAGAATTTGTTATCATCATCATCATTTTTTTTTTTTTAAGCAAGACAGTTCAGATTTCAGACCTCTGGCTTTCTGGCTTCTCTGGAAGCCTGGGTAAGCATTGCCATGCTGGACCGACTGGGCAAGGACAAGCTGGGTCTGTGAAGCAGGTACCCCCTACGCCCTCTGCCCAGCAAGGAGATGCATTCCCCACAATGCCTGCTGGCCTATTTCACTCCTTCCCATTCCCTGCCTGCTGCCTGTCAGCATCTGCAGGTGCAGCCCCACTGTAGCAACTTCAAGGGCAGAAAGCATCCCTCCTCAACCTTCCTGGAGTGGGAGGGTTCTAACGCATGGACGCTGGTCCAAACCACACAGGGTCCTGGCTAATGCTGAAGCTCATGAGCTGTGTGATTTGGGGCAAGTTACCTAACCTTTCCTCGATTCAGTTTTCCTGTCTGTAAAATGTGAATAACAACACTATAGCTCCCTCTTTACAGGACTCTCGTGAAGATTAAATGAGTTAATACAGAGAATGTACACTGTTAAAACAGTGCCTGGTGGGTAGGAGGAAACCCAATAGACGGGGTAGAAGATTCCTCACAGAACCGAGCACACTCACTAGGTACACTGCACACTTGGAGAATAAAGGAAGACATCAAATAATACACACAAGAGCCTCACAGAAACTTTGGGCGAACCCAGATGAAGGCCTGATGTGATGGAATGCTCGCCAACGGGGGTAGCCTGGGTGAAATACTGAGCCACAATGTTGCATCACAGGGCTCCCTCAGTTTGGGCCTATGGAAAAATATCTCTGCTTATATTCCAGAAAAATGTCATTTTATTGAATGGTGGAGATTATAACAGTCATTATCCAAGGAGCAAATAACGTTTCAGCAAGACTGCCCGAATTCCGACCAGGGGCTCTGTACAATTTCCCTCCAGAGATGCCTAGGGACAACATGGCGCAAGGGAAGGGAATCGCTTGAGGCGTTGGCATGGGAGTGTATATGTGGAGAACTTTTATTTTTGCTCACATTTTATGTTCATTTAGAGTGGCCTGGAGGAGGGTTAGTTGACAGAAATTATGAGGTAACTTAAATTTCCTCCCTGCACCAAACTTCTTTCAGGTACAAAGTTCAATCTATATCAATGACCGTATGCTCGTTGAAGGAAGTGCATAGTAATGAAAATAATACCTACATTCAAATGCAGAGAAAGCAGATATTCAGCCTCTAGAAACGTCCAGCTCTCTGCAATGCCTCTCAAGAGGAAGATGTAATGGAGCATACCAGGGTGTTCTTGGCCCCAACCCTGAACTTATCGTTAAGGATTCTAATTAAAAAGTGATTTGTTTCCCTATGGCGGATACTTTATGGAGGAGGCTTGGCTAAGTTCAAACCGGAGGAGGAGTACTCTCTAAGTGAACTTTATCGTCCTCACAAAAGTCCAACAGCTGGAAGAGATTTTATATCCTTTCTCATTAAGGTGGATTTTTTTTTTTCTTTCTGGAATCCTTTCAGGAATGACCTCAGGGAGAATGATGTCAGTGGATCATCATTCCAGGGCCAAGAGTTCTTCTTTCTAACAACAAGACCTCAGGACCCCATCTAGAACAGACCCACCCAGACTCGGGTGCCTTTGTCCTCAGGCCACAACTCAATCCTGACTCCGGGCAGGGGTTGGGGGGTGGAAGGTGAGCTGCGACGGTTTTGAAAGCCCAAGCCTGGCGGACTCAGAAAATCATGTGATAACAAGTTCTCAGCCCCGAATCTGGAAGTCCTCCAAGGAAATTTCTCTCCAGAGGACCAAAGGACGCCAAGAGAGATTACAACATCTGGGACCACTGCTGTACATTGGAAGGTGATGACTGTTTAGGCAAGTGATTTACTGGTGACCTGCGGGGAAAACAAAGTCAGGCAGAGGAGGAGACTGGCGTGGCAGGGAGAGCGAGCCAGGAAAGGCTGCAAGCATGAATCACGGCTGGCCCCGGGCCAGGACCAAGCACCTGAGAGCGAAGTGAAGGAACGCTGGGGAACGGGGTGCTGGTCCCAGCTCTGCCACTTCTTTTCTCTGAGACCTCAGGTTAAAAGCTTCTCTGGACCTTGTTTTCTTCCTCTATAGGATGGGAGGGAGGAGATGAGGTGAGCAGTTAAATCTCCAGGGCCTTCAGGGACCAAGCTGGGAGGGTCAACGCACGAAGGAGCTTGGGTGAGGCAACAAGAAGGCAAGGTACGCCGGTGACGGAGCTGAGCAGCGCCCTCGCTCCTGGCCCAAGGCTCTCAGGTGCTGTTAAATCACTGCTCTAGCTAACACACCTCCGGTCTGCAGCAGACTCTGGACTATTATCTTCAGACTCACGAACTGGGTGGTGGCCAGGGCCACATTCTGCTCCAAGCCTCTGGGTGTCTGAGATCCCAAAATGGGTCCAGAATGACACACATCACACTCTTGTCTCAAATACAAAGGAGATGCGGTCAAGGACGGCTTGCGTTTAAAGCATGGGCTTCGCAGCAACCTGGGATTTGAGAGCTCTGCTCACTTACTAACATGTTACTAACATGTTGTTTGTATCTGAACTATTTAGAGATGTTACTTATACCAGGGGTCAGTATTTTTTTTTCCTTTCAAGGGCCAGAGAGGAAATATTTCAGTCTTTGCAGGTCACAACTACTCGGCTTCGCCACTGTAGCAGGAAAGTGGCCGTAACAAGTGAGAGGGGCTGTGTTATAATAAAACAGATGCGTCAAACAGGTGGGATCTGGCCTACAAGCTATAGTTTGCTAACCACTGATGTGCATGATTTGGCATGAATATAGACACATTTTGCTGCAGAAAGATTACTGATTCTGATGAGGACTGCTCTCCTGAACACCCCTGGGGTTATGACAGATAGAATAATGGCCTCCAAAGATGTCTATGTCCTAATTCCTGCAACCTGCAAAGCTAGGACTTACATGACAAAATGCACTGTGTAGATCTGATTGAATGAAAGACCCCCGAGATCGGGCGGTAGGCTGCATTACCCACATGGGTTCAACGTGATCACAGGGGTCCTTCCAGGAGGGAGGTGGAGGGCTCAGAGATACAAGAGCCAAGATGACAGTAGCGGGGGTCAAAGGGACAAAGTAGATTGGAAGAGGCTATGTTCTGGCTTGAAGCCAGAGGAAGGAGCTCAAACCAAGGAATGCAGAGGGTCACGAGAGCTGGAGAAGTCAAGGAGGCAAAATTCCTCTAGAGCCTCCAGAAGAAACTCATGCTTGCCCACACCTAGATTTCAGGCTTTCTGACCTCCAGAACTCTCAAATAGTAAATATGTGTTGTGGGAAGCCATTAAGTGTGTGCATATTGGTCACAGAAGCAATAGAAAGGAATACAGTGATACAGTATAATATGTGGTGTATGGACTTAATTTCCTTTCTAAAAGAAAAAATTTTGAATATAAACTATCTTCCTGAGAGGGCAGATACTGGCTTATGGATTTATGGTTGTATGACCTTGAGTAAGATCTTTCAGCTCCTTAAATCTCCGGTCCCCCATCTACAAGATGGGTATAAAATCACATCTTCCCTCAAGGTCTTTGTGATGGACACGCTGATGTTCTTGCTAAATTTCCCTTCAAGAAAGATCTTGGTAGGGGCACCTGGAAGGCTCAGTCGGTTAAGCGTCTGACTTTGGCTCAGGTCATGATCTCACAGTCCGTGGGCTCGAGCCCTGCATTGTGTTCTGGGCTGACAGCTCAGAGCCTGGAGCCTGCTTCAGATTCTGTGTCTCCCTCTCTCTCTGCCCCTCATCTGCTCATGCTCCATCTCTATCTGTCTCTCCAAAATGAATAAATGTTAAAAAAAGAAAAGAGAAAGAGAAGGGAAGGGAGGGAGGAAGGGAGGAAGGAAGGACGAAATAGGAAGTTATTTAAATCACACAAGAATCTAACCAAATCATAAAAATATGAGGAAATAATAACAGAAGGGGGGAACTATCAAGTCCTGCCAATTGGGGAAGCCATACCTATGAACTTGAGCTAACCCTGAAAGTCTGGCTGGCTATCATGGTGTGCCAGGCAAACCTGGCTACTCATGGCCCGACTGTGGTATCTAACCATGTATCCTCAGTCTACCTATCAGGCTTCCACCTCATGTGGCTGTAACCAGGAGCACTGTACTGAACTTGTAGCCAATATAATTGAACTTGCACCCACAAGCTCAATGGGAAGCCAATGATGGGAAATTCACCAGGATTTAGAAACTTCTAGAAAGAGACGAGCAAAGAAAGGGAGATGTTGCTTCAACCAATCTAGCCTTCTTCCAGAACAAGGTAGAGAGGTTGGAAAAAGAGGAGCCCTAATAATTTCAAATCAAGACAGCTTAACACAGAATACCTTCAAGCACTAGAGACTTTTCAGAAGAGAAGAATTCCATGGCTATTCCATGGACACATTGATTGGAAGCCCCTGGATTTCCTGCAAGTTTTCTGTAGGTCTCCTAGAAACACCAGCAATTGTAGCCTGAACATTTCCCATTGTCCCCTCCAGATCCATTCTACACCCTTTCCCATCTTGCTCTGTGCCCTGTTCATATCTCCTCCCAGATTCTCTTGTGCTCTGGCTTCCTGTTGGGCCAACCAGCTGGGAGCACCAAGAGGATGCTTGACGAAGGGGAGAGAAGGCAGGGAGGAGGGTGATTTCCCCTCCCTTCTCCTCAAGGCCCACCTTGGTGGCAGCATCCTTCATGACAGCTTCATCAAGCAGTCCTCTCTCCCAAACATGCTCAGTGTCAGGGCTCTGGTGAGCCTCTCTCCCCTCACCCTTTCCCTGGCTGGGGCTGGCAGTAGCCCTAGGTAACTGCACCCTCCCCATTGATGTCCCTACAGCCTGCTCACACTTTGTACACTGTCCTTTCATTACATTCTCCCCAGGGCACTCATTCTCAGCCTACCACTTGCTTCCTGCTGTGTCCTGCACTGGTATCAATGATACGGGCTTTAGTCAACATCTACTGTGAAATATGCAAGCGCTGTTTCATTGAATCCTCCTCCCCAAGGATCCCATGAAGTAGGGGTCACTATTCCACCTTACAGATGATGACTCCCAGATCTACTGAAATTCCAAATCACGCAACCAGAAAATAACAAGCCAGGAAGTGAGCTCAGGCTGTTTGAGCATCAACAATGACTGGAATCACTATGCAACGCTGCTATGATCATGGTCTAACCTCACCACGGCCACGCGTTCAGCACGACAGAAATGTGTTTTCAGAAACTGTTCCTCCCCACCCCCCACTCCACCAGCACCAAATGAAGTGGTACAAAGAGACGAGTAGCTGGTCTACACCCGCTGAAAATGACCAGCATTACAGCTGATGACTCTCAGATATACTCACGGCAAGCAGCCTTTCCTCATCCTTTGCTGACGAGCTAATACAAGTTCCAAATCTGTGAGATGCTGGAGTGCAAGCGGTAGCAAGAGAAAGAGAGAGCGAGAGAATGAAAAGGTCGGGACAGGCAGGTCATGCTTAAATATCAAGTCATTCCTACCCAGTCTTTGGTCTTCACTAAGAGGGTGGCAGATGTTCACGCTTTGAGCAGTGACCTCTGAAACTGAGAGCAAGCTTTTATAGACGGGATCTCGTCTCTTGTCCAACAGAGGGAGAGGCTTACGTGCTCTCGATAATGAAATTTTTGTCTGCCAAATTAGACCAGCCGGCGGCCCTTTATCTTTAAACCACCAGCTCTATAAACTGCAGTCCCCACTAATGCTGCCATAGATCTTTGTAGCTCCCCATTTCTTCTTCAAAGACTTCTTGAATATCTTACACATATAGATGACCTTTAGACTCCATTTAGCAAGTCCTTAAATCTATCCTATCCCGCTGGGATTTGGGTTGGAAAAGTGTGAACTTCATTATTCATCTCAGGGACACCCATTGTTGTCTTCGTGAGGCTTCTTTGTGGCCGGCAATAGAACCCAACTCTGGCCAAGCGAGGCAGAGAAACTTTTTGAAAGATGTCCAGGGCCGGTGGAATTCACAGGAGACCTCCATGATCGGTGGGGACCAGGTTTGGGACAGACAAGAATCAACGAAGCAGGGAGAAGAGGTGTAGACCAGAATTTGGAAAAGTCTGATCCAAATGCATTTAGCTCCAGGAGAGCTGTCCCCCTCTTGTACTGCTTGGGACTTAAAGTATGCAAAGAAAAGGCCTGGGGCACCAGCTGAGGTCTTATAATCTCTCTGTCATGTCTCCACCTCTCTGGCCACCAACTGGCTTCCCCAGCAGGAATCCGTCACCAGGAAGTGCTCTCTGCAGAAGCTGTAGTACAAGGCACACCTTGAATCCCTTGTCCTAAGCCAGACGTTACCCACAACCACACCTACATGCAGGCTGCTCCTCTCCCTGGCCAGTGGGCTACCCTTCACCAACAAGGTCTGGAAGATGAACAATGCAGCTCCCTCGCCGTTCAGAAAGAAATCTGGAAGTATGTTCCTTCCCAGAAGGTCCTCAGTGACATTGAGCCCAGTTGCCCACAGTGACAACTGGACGTTCGATGCAAATTAAGACATGGTGACCTTCTCCTTTTCACATCCTACATCCACGCTCTCTCGGGCTTTCCCCAAATAACCACTTGCGCTCAAATCCCTATCTCAAGATCTGCTTCACAGGAACCCAGATGAGGACAGTTGAACCAGACTTTCTACCTAAAGGAAGAATCGCATTCCTAATGGGAAGTTGAATGGCTCTGAGATGAAAGGAACTGAGGAGGAGGAATTGCAAATGACAGACCATCACCACATGGATTCACAACGATAGCATAAATAAATAAATAAATAAATAAATAAATAAATAAATAAAATTAAGACTTTAAGAAGAGGAAAATATATATGATGGTTCCTAGCAGAAGCCTTAATTTGTTATTTCACTTCAAGATGAAATGAGTAAGATGCTCAACTTGTACCATCACATTTTTAGAAGTACACCTGTATCCATTATCATTCCCTCTTCCCACACCTTGGCGGCTTAACGCAGTGAATGTTTACTATCTCGAAGTTTCTATGGGTCAGGAATTTGGGGCGCTTGGTTGGGTGGTTCTGGGTTAGGGTCTCATGAAGTTGCAGTCAAGATGTTGGGGGACACAAGCCTCCAAGACGGCCTGTTCCCAGGGCTGGAGCCACAAATCCTCACCACCTTGACTGCCTTATAGGATTGCCCGAATGTTCTCTGGACACGGCAGTTGTTCGGTGCTGTAGAATTTTACCGGTTCCACAAGTCAGCCCTCTTCAAAGGAGAAGCAGGTGACTTAAGGGTGTCAATATCAGGAGGCGAGGAACACCAGGGGCCATTTTAGAGGCTGGCTACGGAGCACCCCTTTCTTCTAAAGCAGCCTACTCATTTGGAAGTCTTTAAGAAAGTGACTGAATGATAGTCCTACTGAGTAGAGTCAGGGATGCCCCGTCCTATTTAGTGGGTCCACAACTCTACGTCTTAGGGTAACTGTTGAACATGTAGCCCAATTGTTTGGTGAAAAGAAGGACCTTGAGACAGTTCGTTAAACTTGCACTTATGACTCTCACCAGGAGTCTGAGGGTAACCAGATTTCCAGAGTTGGAACCGAAATGTGACTTGTGCTGGATCAACGTGTGTTTGGATAGACAATCTCTCCTCCTCTGTGGGGATCAGATCCTAAACTCCAGCAGGAGATAAACAAAAGAGGGAAAATTCCTTTGTCAGCCCACCAGAACCTAGTAAAAACAGAGCCATATGCTGCAGAACCCAATCCGGAAATTCCAGCTTAACATAAAAAATATAAAATACCCTCCTCCAGGAGCCAAGGCTTTACAGAGAAGATGAGGGACTTTGCCAACCCAAATAAGCGGGACGACCGAATGAGTTCAAGCGCCAAGCACATGTGAGAACCACTCCTCCTCCCACCAAATCATAACTCTCACATGAGGAAGGCCTGTGGATGAGGGCCTGGGAAATTCTCTTTCAGGGCATTGCTCTCACTCACCAAGAGCCCAGGGTTCCGTGTGTGCGTGGTGTATATCGTACCGACCCAGAGCTCAAAGGCAGAAGGACACCGATGCCTGACAACCAACCCCTAAAAATAGACTCTAACAGGGGCATTTCTCTTCATGAGAAATGGCAATTAAAGATACCCGGAAGAGCACTGAAAGCTATACAATAGCACTAACATAGGCACTGCTTTAACCAGTGGGTCACTTCACTGTGAATTTGTGACACTCAACAGTGATTCGATGCCACAATGCCAGAGATAAACAGCATCACAAAGCTCTTGCACAGAAAGGCTAGTTGTGTGCTCTCTGGGTCCCTGACTCAGTAACTAGCACTAGCAACGGTGTGCTTGCTTAGGCCAGAAAAGTGGGGAACGCCCTCAGTGCTTTGCTTCATGGGCTCACTCATGCTCCATTCTCATTTACTATCAACGTTTCTGCATCCTACTCCTTCTTCAACGTTTTCACATCTCTCCATCTCCACCAGCCCATTCGGGCCTTTTACCTGGTGTGCTGTAGCACCTCAAAACTGTTTTCCCAGCTTCTAGTCTGGTCACGCCCCTCCCCCACAATAGTTAGCATTCGTTTCTGCTGGAAGAGACAAACCCAACATAAAAGCAAAGAGAAGTGTGGGGATTAGCAATTCAGGGGTGGTATGACATTCCTGAAACCGCCAGAAACCCAGCCTTCTTCATTCATATGTTCTATAGTGTGGCTTCTTTTCCAAGGTCCCCTCATGGTTCAAAATGGCTGCCAAGGCTCCAGCCATTACACCTGCATTGCAGCTAGCAGGATAAGGAAAGGGTTGAAGCTCATGTGCTCTCTGGGCAAGGATACTTTCTAGAATTGTACACACAAACTTTTATATTGCACTGCCTATAACTTACATAACCACACGTGGTAGCAAGGGAGATTGGAAATGTATTTATGCCAGTAATATGCATAATACAAATCTAAGCTATGATTACTAAGGAAAAAGAATAAGAGTAGAAATTAGGAAGAGAATAGAGCCTGTTGGCAATTCCCCATTAGGGATGCCATCATTTTCCCCTTCTAGAGACAGCTTGGATAAGATGTCTTAGTTTGGGTTCCCTAAAGCAGACCGTGAGGCAGTTTCTGCTCCTCCCCTTTCACATCATCTCAGCCAGAACATGCTCTTCCTATGCCCTTTGAGAACTTACTTACGGAGGCCCCACAGGCCACGGTAAAGATTTTAGTTTGATTGTACAATGAGAAGCCACTAGGGGGTTTTGAACATGAGAGTGACCAGATCAAATCTGCGGTCTTCAAAGTTCGCCTTGGCTGCCGCGTAGGACAGACTGATGTGAAGCAAGCACGGAGCTGGGAGATTATATGGGAGAAAACTGCAGGAGAAGACAGTTTAAGGCGTCTAGGTAAAGGGGACAAAAATAGAGATGCCAAGATGAGGACAAGCTTGAGTCATACTGTGGATGTGGAGCCAAGAGTCCCAGTTGTCAGAAAGGCCCTGGAATTTTGGATGAGGGCGCCACTAACTGAGGGGGAACTGGCAGGGGGAGGAGCCCTAGGCAGGAGGAAGGTAAAATCAAGGGTTCTTTCCAGGATGAGTCAGCAGGGCCTAGCAGGCACCCAAATGGAGATGTCGCATAGGCAGTTAATATGTGAGTCTGGGGTGCAAGCACAGGGTCATGGCTAGAGGTGCATTTTTTGGATTCGTGAGCACATGATGACATTTAAAATCAGCCAACTGGATAAGATCACCTGAGGAAGGTATGGATGAAAGAGGAGACAGAGAGGGGCGGAAGGGAGGAGGCTAAGGACAAAGCCTTGATGCACTCCCATGTGAGGCCAAGTAGAAAACTCGGTTCCCCGCTGGGTAAAGCGGACCCTGTCTGGGAAAGTGCGAGGGACGCCAGGCAGTGCTTTGAAAATGCAAACAGTCCTTATTCCTGCATCAGAAGGTAAATAATTCGAAACAACCGATTACCTTTATCCAGTCACCTGAAATGTTTTATAACCAACCGCTGAAAAAATACGTTGTGGTTTGATTGTATTTAACTCTGTTTTGGGCTGGCTTTCTTCTTTCATATTAGTTTATGTGTTTAGGCATAGCCCATGAAACACCCTATAAATGTTAAAAAACGTTATTAAAAGTGCTCATAAAAGCTCCTTCATAGTTCTCTTGCTTTATGTTACAAATGACACCCTAAACACCCCAGGAAAAGACCTGGAAGATAAACACGGAAAGAAGAGGAATGAGAAAAAGCGTCTTTTTTTTTTTTTTTTAACATTGAATGCTACCCATCATAATTTTAATCTGCACGTCCTGATTTCAAAAATGAAAGGGAAATGGCTAATATTCCTTAGTCATCTACCACAGAGAAGGCACTGGGATTATTATTGAGTACATTACCTCTTTTGATTTTTTTTCCAGCTCTTGTAAGAAGTGGGTATCAGGAGAGACATGTGACAGTGGAGGAAACAGAGGTGGAGAGAGCTTGAGTGAACCAGCAAGGTGGACCGGGTCAGAGCTGCCTCGTGAAGCCCGTTGAGGGCGGCCCTGGAGCCCGTGCGCCTCACCCTCCTGTTTTATAACTGCCTATGCTGCTTCTTTTATGCTTTGTTTCCCATGGCTGCTATCACAAATTAACACAAACTTCGGGATTTAAAACAATGCTAATTTTTCATCTTACAGTTCTGCAATTCTAAGTCCAAAAATAGATCTTAAGGCCTAAAATTAGCATGTCTACAGAGCTGTGTTCCTTCCGGAGGCTCCAGGGAGAGATTCTATTCCTTGCCTTTCTTGCCTGCACAGTCTTACAGAGTTTCGGATTCAGTAGGTCTGGGGCGAGGCCTGAGAACCTGCTTTTCCATCCAGTTCCCAGGAGATGCAGACACGGCTGGCCTGGGGAACCCCACTTTAAGAACCACTGCTCAACATTCTGCTCCCTCTGTTAAATTTCTGTTAAAATAGTGTGTGTTCTTGTTTCAAAATGGCCCATGCCTAATTCGGTGGCCTTCACCTAATGAGTATATACCACCCAGATCTGTGAGTTTGATTTGGTATGTTGGGTGGATGGGGGAGAGGAGGTATGATTCCAACACACTTCTAACCTAGACCTTCCCATGAGATTGAATCACTCACTACTCCTTAGCTCATGGCCCCTTCCAGGAATAAAATCACTGTGGCATCAGCTTCCGTGACCACGCCTCCTTTTCTGGCTCTGACCCTCAGGCCTCTCTCTCATCTTGGGATTACGCTGGGCCCACAGGATAATCTTCCCAACTCAAGATCCTTCACTGAATCACACCTACAAGGTCCCAATGCCACGTAAGGTAACGCAGCCACAGGTTGTGGGGATTCTGCGTGGACATCTTTGGGAGCCATTATTCTATGACACCTACCTACCTGTCCTTCCAGGCTCCCATCTTTCCATGTGAAGAGAAACTATGACACAGCATTTCTAGGTTTCACTCAGTGGTCAAGTCCTGTTTCTGGGCCTTTGACCTCAGTATTTGTCAGTAATTTTACCACAGGAGCCATGGATCCTCAATAGAATGGGGTCGCTCACCTCCTAATGGTCCCTCCCATTCATTTATGGTCTTCAGGCTGGGTACTCAGACACTGGAGAAATGGGGGTGGGGGGAATGGGCAATTCTTCTGACATTTGACAGTCTGGAGACATGATTGCTCCCCCTTTCAAACAGCGCCCCTCACTTCCATGTCTTACTCCCAAGGGGAGGGAGAGAAAAGAGCAGAGTATCCTGACTTGAGTGAAGAAAGACACACTGTCTTGGCATGCAAGGCCCTCTGTGGTCCAACCGTGTTCTCCATCCCCAATAACACAGCCCAGCTCTGACCACAGTCATCTCCTCTCCAGCCCTAAATACACACCGTGCCCTGACACGTCACTGTCTTTGCACACACACCACTTCTTCCAATGCCGCTGGACTCCTGGGCTGGGTGAAAACTGACTTATCTTTGAAGAAGACCCACATGTCATGCCCTTCAAGAAACCTAAGGTGAGTCCCTTCATCAGGATTAGTGGGAACAGCCTCTGGGTTCCCAATCACTTTGTTCATACCCACGGTTAGATATCCTTCAGCTACCAACGCCTGAGCCCAGCTCAAATTAGGAGGGTGTAGGAAACTTCCAGATTCTAGCAGCTGATGTTCAGGAGTGAGTCTAACTTCAGGCATGGCTGGATCCAGGGTCTCAGACAGTACTGTCAGTTTCATTAGTTTCCTCTCTCCTCCTTCCATCTCCCCATTTATTTCTTCTGTCCTTTCCCATATGTCCTCTTGTATACAGGTTGGGACAACGATGGCCATCGACATATAGTCCCCGGTTGACCAGTCAGGTGGAAAACAGGATCCTCTCTCAACACAAAGATGGTGCTCCCAGGGAGGTATCATTGACATCGCTGTTTCCCTGCCCATCAATGAACCCAATATTGGTGTCAGGGAAGATAAACTATTCAGTCACTGGCCACCTGAGATCATGGACCTAACTGAGGATGCAGGGAACTTTGAATCAGCTTTAGTGGGACCCACAGCATGGGGACCCTGAAAGAAAAATGCTAAATAGACACAAATTACACTGCCACAGACCCCCACATCCTACGGTAGCACCTAGCAGTTCGTATTTCCTTTTATCTGTTTATACAAGTCACTATTCCGAATAATCACTATGATTCTATTATTTGAGCACATACTTTTCACTCACTGAACAGTTATTGAGTAAATAGCTATTGTGTGCCAGGGGCAGGGCTGGGCACTTAACTAGATTGTGTCTTATGCCTCCTGACAACCTGCAGTTCTCATCTTCCCCCACCCCCTCCCCCACCCCCACCCCTACCACCAAAAAAAAGAATTGAGGCACAGAGACCTCACGGGGCCAGCCAAGGCTACCAAAAGTTGGGTAAAAATAAAAGCAGAATTTGAACCAAAGGTCTTTTGGCTCTAAGACCTAGTCTTCCCACAACCCTGAGTGAGCTTAGCAAGGGCAGGGCACCTATTCATCTCTACATGTCCTCCAGCCCCCACTCCATTACACAGCACCCAGCAGGTGCTTTATAAATGTTGGGTGAAGGTGTGAGTCAGTGAATGGAGGAACACATTCCTCAGATTGCCTGAGGATTCTCTGCCTGAGATATTCAGACATGGGGTAGAGCTGAGTCAGTGCGATCCTACAAGACAGGCTTACGGAGGAGTGTCAGAGATGACAGGGAGAGGGGAAGGGAAGGGAGGCAAGGTTGCATCTCAATCCTGCAGAGACCTTCCTACTTATTCTGGACTATGGTGGTAAGGATTGAATTATGTGTCCCCCCCCATATTCATATGTTGAAGTCCCAGTCCCAGTATCTCAGAATGGGACCATATTTGGAGACAGGTTCTCTACAGAGACAATCAAGTCAAAATGAGGTCACTAGGGTGAGCCTTAATCCATCCAGTAAAACTGTTGTCCTTTTAAGAGGAATCAACAGGGGTGCCTGGGTGGCTCGATTGAATGTCCAACTTCGGCTCAGGTCATGATTCTCATCACTCATGGGTTCGAGCCCCATGCTGGGCTCTGTGCTGACAACCCAGAGCCTGGAGAGCCTGTTTTGGGTTCTATGTCTCCCTGTCTCTCTGCCCTCCCCCACTCACACTCCGTCTCTATCTCAAAAATTAATAAACATAAATTTTTAAAAATAAATAGAAAGAGCCATAAGGAAAGATGATGTGGAGACATGGGAGGAAGAGAGATAATTATGAGCTAAGGAGAGAAGCCTGCACCAAGTTGTCCTTCACAGCCAACCCTAACAGTACCATGATCTTGAAATTCCAGTCTCGGGAACCACAAGACAATAAATTTCTATTGTATTAGCCACCCAATCTGTGGCACTTTGACACAGCAGCCCTGGAAAGCTGTATTCGTAGACTTCAGATGCGTGTGCCTACATGCACATACACTCAAGTGCGCACACACTCACACACATTTTTTTCCATTAAAATAAAAAATATCCCCTAGCAAAACAACCATTGCTAATGGACACTTAGCAAATACATCAAATTTCCTTTATCATCCTCAATCGCACTCCCCTGCAACCATGGGAATAAAGGGCCTCCTTTATAAGAAGTAAATCAAAACAAAACAAAACAAACACCAAAACTTTCTGGTCTCCCACTTTCTACATAAAGGTTTGCTCAGGGGAAACCTCCCTATGCAATCCAAATTTATCTGGGTTTTACTTGGAAGGAGCCTCACTGGAATGCAGAAGCGGAGCAAGAGATGCGAGAAGGACCGTCTGGAACCCATTTGCGTGTCGGTGCTCAGGAGGGAGCCCAGGGAGGGAGCCCGGAGCCACAGCCCCCTTCAGAAACACATTGGGGGGGGGGGGCTCCAATCCTCTCAGTTCCCCTGGGATTGAGGCTTCCGGGAGGTGGCACTCATGGGGCTAAAACAGGGACAGTCCTGGACAAACAGGATGGCTGGTTGCTTTCCAGTCCTCTGCAGGACAGGGTAGCAGGTTCTGAGAAGAGGCTCAGGAGTCAGGAGCTGGTACTGGGACCCCTGAGCCCCCAGTGCGTAGCAGGGCACACGATTTAACCTCTCTGAGCTTCGCATTCCTAAAGTCTAAGGTGGAGAGAATAAGCCTTGCCTCCTACAGATATTGTGAGATGGGACAAGAGCCTCCGGACGTGCCCCCCGGGAGCATCGATTCTCTCTGCCCACATCTCTCCCACACAAAGCCCAGGGTCATTCTGCAGTGGGCTCCGGGCTTTTATGCAGCAGGAACTTGCCAAGTTCGTGCTACTGCACAGGCCCCAACGGCAGAGGGCTCAATGCCCCTGGGTGGACACCTCTACCAGCCAGAAGCATTGAGGGCTCCAACGCCCTTGAACTTCAGGGCACTTTCTGGAGAGGTATTCTGTTTCTCAAGGGCCTGGACAATGGCAGTGAACTTGGGAAGCCCCCTTACATTGGCCCGGTCTCCTCCATATCACTGTCCCCAGTCCCGCCCATCATTCCTGCTTTCCAGGATCATCTCTCAAGTAAATCCCCTCCACCCAAACTCTTGCTTCAGGCTCTATGAAAATTTAAAATCAGGGGGCACCTAGGTGGCTCAGTTGATTCAACGTCTGATCAGGCCATGATCTCAGTTCGTGAGTTTGAGGCCCGCATCAGGCTCTGTGCGGACAGTGGAGAGGCTGCTTCGGATTTTCTCTCTCCCGTCCTCTCTCTTTCTCTCTGCCCCTACCCCACTTGCATGCTCCCTCACAAAAATAAATAAACAAACTTTAAAAAATAAAATAAAATCACAAGCAAGCTTGGCACATGCCAAGCAGGTATTTTTTAAACGCCAACTGCTATCATTATTCATCTGGGGTCTACAGTTCATGGGCACTGGGAAGCCTTGCTTCTAAGGTGGGCTCTCTCAGAGACCGAGTTGGTGTCCAAGAGGTTCGATAGGCTGTTAGTAAGATACCATTTTGGCCCAAAAACGGACCAGATCAACCTGTAGACTGTTGTCCCCTGACGAAGCTAAAATCTTTTCAAAATGGAAAGGCCTGGAAATGAGACTGGAAATGCTTGAGGTATTTCATCAGGTCAGATGAGAGCATTTTACCATCCTGAATGTATAGAGCTATGGGTGTCTAACTAATAAACCTCTCCATGTTGGTTTTTATGCTCTTGGTTTGGGGGTGGGGGATGGGAGGGATGGTAAAAGTATGCATAACGGCCCAATACAAGGGTCTGATGTTTCTAGCACAGAGAGCATTTTTATTATACCTTTCCAGTGCTCATTTAGCTTCTTAGACAAATAGCTATAGGCAAGTCCCCTCGTAACAGGAATGTTTCTGAGATTTGCAACAGGACAAGCCATTTGACATTAACTAAAGAGTGAAGTACACAGCTGGAAATGAGCCTGGAAATGGCTGTGGGTGTCAGGAAACCTTGCGGTGGTAGCTCCAGAATCAGACTGGATTAAAAAAAAAAATGACAATCATTTTCCACAGCACAGCCATTTGAATATAAACCATTTACCATTTAGTATTTCTGCCTACATTCTGGTTATGCAGTAAAGAAGAACATTTCAAATTCACACCCTGGTAGTGTGGCTTGACTCTTGTTAGCTACTGATTTACAGCAAGCTATGCCTAGATTCTCCAGCTACCGATGAAAGGCCAGCCAGAAGGGGATGGCTGGGGGCTCCCGGGGTCAAAAATGGAAGAAATTCACCTTTGAGAACCTTCTACTTCGATGTGTCTTGAAAGAGACAAAGCAAGAATAATAATAAGCCAAGGACTGGCTTCTCCTACTTTCATGCAGATGTGAATCTCCTCTGGACCCTCCCACTCCCCACTGGGGATGTCGTTAAAATGCAGATTCTGATTCTGGGGGTCTGGGACAGAGGCTGGGAGCCCCAATCTCTAACAAGCTCCCAGGTAAGGCTGATGGCTGCCGGCCACCTCGCCATATCGTGAGTTAGAAATCTCCAAAGACCAGCAGTGGTAAAACGGACTCCCAGTAGTCAGGAAGTCTGCCTCCCAAGTTTTGGTCCCACTGCTGTGGGTTTGTGAAAGCCTCCTGTCCAATTGCATCCGAGCAGCATGTGAGACAGCCATCTCCAGAGAGACGAGAGAGACAGAAAGAGACACTGGGAAAGACCATATGTAACAACTTCTCTTTCAGGGAAATCAGAGAACAAAGCTAATTTCTCCTGTTACCATTAGGATTTCTGTCCTGAGAGACGCTTGAATGCAATAAATACATTCTTAGCCACCATTTCCTAATAAGTACACTGTCAGCATCCAGCCCCTGTTAGCAAGAGAATCAGGGAGTATTATTCTGCGAAGGGCCCCTAGAGATCAATTTATCCAATTCTCCCGAAATATTTATAGGGCCTGAAAAGCAAACTTCAGGGGACCAGACCACTGAGCAAGGCCTTTGAAAGAAAACCTTTGGGAGAAGAGTCTCAGTCTGTCCGAGCTGGGGTGTAAATAGGGGCCATTTTTACTTCTGCAGTCACTGCTACCAGCACTGCCTTGTGGACACCTGTCCCCCACCCCTGCGTCATCCCTGCTGCCCCAAGTGGTAAAGGAGAGACTTCTCATCGCATTCATAACTGCCATCCCTTCTGATTATGAAAACTGTCTCACTTAGGAGCTTAAGGCCTAGCCCTATTCATTTAAAAAGGTTTTTTTAATGTTTATTTTTGAGGGAGAGACCAAGAGACAGAGCATGAGCTGAGGAGGGGCAGAGAGAGAGGGAGACACAGAATCGGAAGCAGGCTCTGAGCTATCGGCAGAGAGCCTGATGCAGGCTCGAACCCACAAACCGTGAGATCATGACCTGAGACCAAGTCAGACGCCCAACTGAGCCACCCAGGCGCCCTTAGCCCTATTCATTTTAAAGCTTGAATCTAACCTTTGACTGAAAGACTTGCCTACCCCGCGGGGAGAGATGGACTAAGAGTAGTGCCTGGGGTCTGCAGGGTCACAGAAGTTGTCCCCTCCCCTCTCCCTGCCACCACCTCCCATACAAGTCCGCAGGGATGGAGAGAGGAGGAAAACAGGCTTCCTTTTCCTTTGGCAGCCAGGGCTGAGCTTGCAGACTTCTCCTGCTCCAGGGTTCCTAGGGCCTCCGCAGGACGAATCCAATGACTAATTCTTGGTAAAGCCTATTGGCGGAGGTTGTAAAACATGTCCGCAAGTGCCCCCATTGCCCTCTCCTCACAGGCCAGCCTTGGTGGCCTCTCTCTAAGAAACAGAAGGCTGCAGCAGTTACACCGCGTAACTTCCCAGCGAGGCTAGAGCAGGCGCTCCAAACTCCACCCAGCTCTGTTTCAGGGGGACCAGCCCCGGGACCAGCCACCGTGCTGTAGGCAAAGCCAGCAGCGGAGGGGGACGCCCTGTGGGGGTGGACCAGCTGGAAGGTTCCAGCCTTCAGCTGGTGCCCCCATGCTCCCATCACACAGGCCCACAAAAAAGGCTCAGGTAATTCCAGCCCAGACCGGGGAGGCCCCCGTGCTGAGAATGAATAGATAAGAACAAGCCGTCTTAGCTGAGAACCACCCAAAGCACACATTCAGGAGCAAAATGAATCCTGGTGTTTTGGTCAGCTCCCCGATGACAGGGTGCTCTGCTACAGGGCATTAGAGAATGACAGCAAGTCACTGGGTCTCTGCAAAGCCTGGGGGTGGGGGTGGGGGTGGAGGTGGCAGACATCCCTGCTAAACGGGCGATCAGAGATCTGAATCGGGCCCCACATCCTCCTTCCCCTACCCCCAGGCTCTGCTTCGGGCCATCTGTCTCAGAGCTGCTTGGTGCGGAGATCCCAGTCCCAGAGGGTGACTATTCTGGTGGCAACAGCCTGTTACCATCAATGGTGGCCCTGACCCATGTGTCTTGGCCTGGAGCAAAGCACCAGACGAGGTGGCTTACCCACGACAGAACTTCTTCTGGAGGCCAGAAATTCTAAGACTGAGGTGCTGAAAGACTTGGTTTTAAGAACGCAAATCCCATTAATAAGGGCTCCCCCTTCCTACCCTAATCACCTTCCAGAGGCCTCACCTCCTAAGAGCATCACCTTGGGGGTTGGGATTTCAACCAAGGGAGACGGGGCGGGGGGAGAGTGAGGCCAACGTTGAGTCCGTGGTACCTCGTTAGGCTGAACAGTGGGCCTGAAGGCTTACCACCCCTTCTCCTAAAAGTCACTACCCCACCTCTTCCAGTTCCTTCCTGTCCCTTCTCCACCATCAGGAGACCCCGGCCTGGAGCCTGACCACTCTGGACCAAAAGGACCATCACACATCTCTGACTTGTTCCACACTTTCCAGCATACAAGGGTGGAGGTGATTGCTGTCCCATGTACATCTACAGCCCCCAAATTACTACCTCCCACTCTCTTTTCTATCCATGGATGAGAAAGGAGAAAGGGCACTGATGTTAGAGAGGCTCCTGCCAAAACGGAACTTCTCACTCACAAGCCCTGCCTGGTCTCAGTAGCTGGTGGTTCTCAGAATCTGGGCTGAGATGCGCTTAGCATCATGCCGGCCAAGTATAGTTGTACAGACTGCACACTGCACCACTCCAGGGCAGAGCAGGCTACCCATTTCTACAGTAATAGTAAATATCGTAGGCTTTGAAGGCCACATGGACTCTGTCTCAACTATACGATTCTGCTGCTGTAGCACAAATTTGTACACTGTAAACAATACATAAACGAACAGGCGTAGCTATCTTTCAGTAAAATTTTATTTACCGAAACGGTGAGCAGATTTGGCTCATGGCTACAGTTTGTCACCCCTCACCCCTCACTCTAGGGATTCTATTCACAACGCCCATGATGCAGAGTCCTAAACTGGGGGGCTCTGCTTGCTACCCTTTGGGTCTCAATTCTGGAAAGACAGGAACAATCACAGTGAGTGCCTACCACCATCCGGAATGTTCACAGAGAACAAGGCAGACATGGCTCTAAACCAGCAAAATGGCGGGGAAGAGGGACTTTGAACAGGTAGTTAGTTATACATGAGATGTGTCTTAGGAAAGAGGAAGCTGAGAGACAATGGGAGCTCGCAGAGAGGCAAGGCCAACTCTGGGAATGGGGTCAGGAGGAAGCCCAGCTCTTAAAGATGAGAAGCAAACAGCCAGGCAAAGAGTTGGAGGACAAGTGTTTCCAGCAGAGGGACCAGCACGTGCAAAGCAAGGAGAAAGCATCGAGAGGGGGGTCAACCTGCAGAGCCCTCTTAACCCATGGCTATGTCTCTCCCCATCTACCTGTGCCCTTCTGTAGATAATTAAGACCAAGATCATACCTCGTATCTCTCACTGAGCCTGCCCAGCTGTACTCTTTGGTTTAGAACATTGGAACTATATGCTGATATTGGGAAGTTAAGGGATTTCAAGAAAAATCAACATCTCTGGCTTCTCAAAAAATTCCCGGCCTATAAGTCCAATTCCTACACAGCAATGGCTAGTTTGGAGTTGTGGGCACTTGCCGCCTCAGATGGGACATACCTTCCCCATTCTGTCCCAGCCCCTGTCACTCCCAGTCACCCTACACCACGGCTGACTCACCCTTCATTACCTGTCTGGCCCAGGCAGGCATTACACAAGCCAAGCTCAGGCCACAAAGGGAGACATGGATGACAAGATTGGTGTAGCTTACAGGGACCCCTTCTCCAAAAATAAACATGCCCTGTGACAGCTCCAGTATGCTTGCCTTGAAAATCCAGTCCCCGTGACCCAATCTGCTGAGTGCCCCAGGTTCTCTTCCTGAAACCCCGACCAGGCTGGTCGTGGAGACAGGAAATCCATTTTCAGCACTTTGGCAGAAACCCTGCTGGGGTCTGAAAACAGCATGGGAAGGCTTCAGAAAGAAGGGACTGAGCAACAGACAGGCCCCAACGGATGCCTTCTTTTCTCATCAAGTCCGGTTCTTCCTCTCCAGAAAATCAATTCTGTGGTAGAAAGGCTATTCTCCAGGGTGGAGTTTATCAAAGCACGTGCCAAAGAAGAATGTGCAATCCAAACCACACTGATAGGTGTTTCAGACACAAAGAGTCCAGATGTCAGAGCAACGAGGGCTCGCTGGCCTAGTTCCCTGGAGGCCGACCCTGAAAGGAGAGAGCGATTAAGGGCCTGCTACCAAGACCACCTGTAGAGCAAAGTCCCACAGGGGCAGCTCTGGGCTCTAAATTAGCCTCCGAGCTGCCCCGACTAAGACAGCATGCTGGTCATCACAAGGGTTATCCTGGGGGAAGTCAAGTCCAAGGCATCATTAGGTCTTACAGCCAGAGGGGAATTCTCGGAAGAAGAGCCAGAGGTGCCATTAGAAGTGACATCATGAGCTGTTGGGACAGAAACAGGAACCGGGATGTGAGGGATCTGGGTGGAGTCGGCCAGGGCTGGCTACTTGCAGTTCGAAATGATTCACAAAGCTAGAAATGTTTGTTGTCTGCAGACTTTCAGAACCTTTAATGAGATCATCATCTCTGTGCTCAAGGATATGATCTACAGTGGTTCCCGACCCTGTCTCGGAGAGTCTCTTTTCCCAGAATTCCCAGAGATCCCCGTTTGGGGTAATATCACACCCAGGTGTGCACGGTGGGAGAGGAGAGCAGGGAAGGGTTTCTCTTTCAGGTTCAGAGGAATGCTGTCCTGGAGTCCTCTGAAACCTCAGGGAAGCCAGCCAGCCTGGGCTCCAGGCCTTCCAGGGGCCCCCCACCCACCATGGCTCCCCAGCCCCACCTGGATGCCCACTGTAGAGTGCCCCCTGAGCTCCACCACAGGCTTCTAGAAGTTCTGTGTCCACATCGGCTCTAAGCTCTTCATCTCTCTCTGGACCCAGAGGGGCCCACCCGCCTGGTACTATCTTATCCAATGACGGTTAAAGTGATAGGCACAGCATGTCACAGGAGGAGACTGAGGTGTCTTATCTCTCCTCCCTGCATCCAGCTGGAAGGGGAGTGGCTCCCTCTCAACCAAGAGCACCGTCTTGTGTCACTGTGCTTGGTTCAGAACGACAAAGTCACTGCCATTAGCAAACTCAAAGCCTTACAGGGTCATGGGCAGGCGGCGCAGAGGAACTAAGCAGACAGCACTGTGCTCTGTGCTGTAGAACGGGGAGCACAGTAAATCCAGGGAAGGTGGGGACAGCTGTGGTCCTCTGGGTCTAGAAGAGGAAGCAGAGGCTCAGAAAACTCTAGACTACAGGAGCACATGGCGGTGGAGCCAGGATTCAGAGGCAGGTCTGTCCAGTGCAAGGATCAGGCTCTTAACGTTCCTGACATTGTCCTTAATGTACCTCACAGTGGCCAGCATCTCCATTTCACAGATAACAAGACTGGGACGGTGGCCACAGTGCTTAGAGCCTCCGGAGGGGCAAGCCCCACTCCCAAGGCAGCATGGGGTGTATAGGTATGGTAGGACTGCATTTTTCAGAGGGTGGGAGGAAGAGGAGGAGGAAGAGAGAGGCAGGATTGGGGCCTGAGCAGCAAGAGCAAGGGGAGGAGCCCCGCCCTATGTCCTGGGTCGGGAGGTGGGGGGGAAATGAAAGGAAGTGGGGGGAGAGCGACAGGAGTCCCAGGCGCTGTAAGGAAGTTCAGTGAGTGAAACGGAGCTCCTGAGGGCTGCTCCCCTATGCTCCCCTGGGTTCTCATGGCAACCAGGCTGCTCTCGGCCCACTCCCCCAGCTCCAACCGCAGGAGGACCTGGGTAGGGGGTGGGGGGATGTCAAACAGAGGTGGTGACACAGCGGCGGTTACCATCACCAGCCTCCATGGTAACCATGGCAACTGGCGGGAGCGGTCACGGAAGAAGATGCCCCTCCCACCCAGCGGGCGGGGCTGAGAACTGCCCATAGCACAGGAGGGCGCCCCCCGGAGGGGACAACGCCAAGGCCACAGCGGCCTTGAGGGCCTGGGTCTCTACCACCGCCCCCTTCAGGCTGCCCTGGGGCAAACCTCTTCCCACAGGTGCAAAACCTGGGCCAGGGACCTAACAGCTCCCCATCTGATCACAGCAAGCCTTCAGCAATCACCACCACCTCCATCATCTTCGAAGAACGGGCAGTGTGACTCATCAGGGAGTGAGTCAGACAGATCCGCTTCTGCAACCCTGCAAGCGAGAAGAGCTACTGTCCTGGCCTGGAGAGCATCCCTTTCCTCACCTGTCAACAGGGGTCTGCAAGCACCTCCACAACCATCATGGTTGTACCTAACTGACCAGCTATGCGTCTTAGGTGGGGTTCCCTAAGAGCAAAGCCTGCCACGGGGGCTGGGCGTAGGGGTGGGTGGTCAAGAGAGAGCAGGTCACCACCATGGACACCTTCCAGAAGCATACAGACAACACCTCTGATGTGTCCCAGTGAGGAGCACAGGTTGGGGTATTTAATAAGTGCCACCCCACGGCAGAGATAGAGAGAGACAGAGATGGCAGCTTGAGGTAAGAGGCCACCGAGGCTGCAGGTAAGGCAGAGGTGGGCAAGGGGGCGAAGGGAGAGGAGAAGAGCTCTAACACAAAACGCCCAACCTGGTGGACACAGGGGTGGTGCTCAAGGATACACGTGTCTGTCTGTGTCCTTCCCATAAGACAGTGACCTGTTCCTACTCTTGGTAGGAACCACTTGGTAGAAGCCACTCCTACCCCCACCAGAGAGACGAGCAGAGTGGAGAACCGGACAGTGGCCACCTTGGCACACGTCAGCCTGGGCACTGGGACCAGCTCTGCTGCTTTTACTAGCGGTGAGGTAGTGGGCGACTGCCTGGATGCCTAAGCCTCTGTTTGTTCATCTGGAAAAAGGGACAAGAAGAGTCCTTACCTCACTGAGCAGTGTGATGAGAAGCGAGGAAGACAACACGTGAAGGGATGGGAACACGTTTCTCTAAAGGCCCAGATGGGAAATATTTTAGGCTTCACACACCATATGGTCTCTGTTGCAACTATTCCGCTCTGCCATTGTGCCATGAAGGCAGCTGTGACAATATGTAAACACACGGGTGTGGCTGGATTCCAATAATACTTCTTTCACCAAAACAGGAAGTGACCAGATCTGGCCCGGCACCCATAGGTGGCTGACCCCTTGTATAAGGCACAGAACAGACTGCCTGGCTCATAGTGGGCACTCAATAGGCACGAGCTGTAATTACTACCACAGCTTAGCAGGAACTCAAGCCAAAGGCTCTCCATGGCTTAGGAGAGTTTCAACTTCATCCCCTCCGGTGTTGTTTGTCAACCATTCAAAGCATGAATATGTATCCTAATCCTTGCTACTCAAAGAGTGGTCCACATAAAAGCAACATCACCAGACGTTAGTGTTCTTTAGAAACGCAGACTCTTGGGGCACTTGGGTGGCTCAGTCTGGTTAAGTGCCCAACTTTGGCTTAGGTCATGATCTCACGGCTCATGCGTTGGAGCCCCGTGTTAGGCTCTGGGCTGACAGCGCACAGCCTGGAGCCTGCTTCCGATTCTGCGTCTCCCCCCTCTCTGCTCCTCCCCATGCATGCTCTCTCTCAAAAAATAAACAAACAAACAAACAAAGGAATGCAGATTCTTAGGCTTTATCCCAGAACAACAAGTCAGAACTTGCATGAGGACAGGATCCCAGGGGACAGGAGGACACATCCCAGGTGAAGAGCCACTGTCGTCATTCATCACCAGCCTGCCCACCCCAGCCACACAGGCCTTCTGAGGCTCAGCTCTGGGATCAGTTCCTGCAGCCTGCTCGCCACCCCCTGCTCTCACTTCCCAATCTGGGTCACTTTTCTACCTCTATCCCAGCAGCACTCCCCAGCTGTAGGACAGGCCTCCTGCGGTTAGCAGCGTCTCTAGTCTGCTGGGTTCCTTGCCTCTTCGCTCTCCTCCTCTCCTCCTCCTGCAGTCCTTCCCCTGCCCCAGGCTCGTGCAGCAACCAACCCTCCACCTCAAGCACGCTGCTGGGGGCTGGCCCAGCACTGTGCTGCCCAGTACCCTAACCACTCACTCCCTGTGACTAAGTAGCCCTTGAAGCGTTCTGCTCCGAAGTGGGATGTGAACGCAAAATACACACTAGGCTGCAAAGAGTTAACCAAAACAAAAGAACTGAAAATATCCCAATCGGTTTTTTTGGTTTGTTTTTGTTTTTGTTTTTGTTTTTGTATCCACTCCGGGTTGAAATATTTCAGATAGGTTCTGTAAGAAAAATATCTTAAAAATTAATTTCACCTGTTTCTTTTTCTCGTTTTGAACGCAGCACCAGAAAATTGTCAGTGGTGTATGTGGTTGGCGGTACAGTTCTATACAACATCACTAGTCCGCCAGGATGGCGTAAAGATGAAAAATGCAGGGACCAGAGTCCAGCTGCCTGTATTCTGTTAAAGAGAAAAGCTATTGGACACTTGTTAAGATAGTAAGAAAGACTTTACTCAAGACAAGTCCAACAGGGGAGAGAGATGAGACTCAGTATAGAATACAGCAGGACAAACAGGGATTTACGGCCAATAAGCGGAGAGAGGGGATCAGTGGATGATGGAAAATTACAAAGAAGGATGTCAAGAGTAGGGAAGAATTTTCGGTAAACTGACTCTGCAGGATTCTGGGTAAGGGCAGGTCAAGGACTTACACATCAAAGATGGACTGACTACATTAACCAGGTCTTAAGGGTGATCCTGCATCAAGAATGGGGAGAGATTCTCTCTCAATGATTCAGCAGGATTCTTTGTGAGGATGGAGCTGGACAAGTCTAGGAAATCAGTTAAGGAGAGAATCTGCCGGTTCAAATCCCAGCTCTGCCACTGTCCAGCACTGGGGTCCTTGTTGCAACTAGACTAACCTTCCTGTGCCTCATCTAGAAAGTAGGATCCCAGAAGTATGCACCTCTAGGGTTGCTATGAGGATTAAATGAGATGATATGTGTTAAGCCCTTAGCACTTTTCCTGGCATACAATAGATTTTTCCAGCACTCAAATCTGAGTTCTTGCTCCTGTTCCTTCCCCTGTGACCCACACACAGTAGACCACGGACATTTGGGAGGGTGGATTCTGAGACCTCCAGGAATCCTGGATTAAGAGTGCTAGAGATGATGACACAGATCCCTGGCTTTGCCCCGATCACATGTCATTCAGAGTCAAGAGCGCCCTGTGCTTTCTGTACCACAAGCTGACGATGATTTCCATTCTCTGAAATGCTCTGTCCATCCACAGGGCCATTCTCACCAGGAAACAAAAGTTGCACCACAGAACTAAGATGCTGGTGGTCATGCCTCCTCCCACCCCAGTCAGTGACCCCAAGACACACACTGTCCTAATTTGTGCCTCATCCAATAGCTGTGCGGTCACAGACCTTTGGATCCTTCAGTGGGTTAGTGAATTCCAAGGTCATAGCGGACTTCAGATTGATCCCCAACCCCGCTCCCCATTTGAAATCCTGGGTGACCCCTGAGTGAGCAAATCACAAAAGAACGTGTGTCACGGGCAGGCACAGCCGGCCAGGACCATCAGCCAAAGCCGGGCCATTAAAACATTCGTCATTGTTGGGACAAGCGGCCTAAACCTCTAGTGGAGAGATTTAGAATTCTCCAGAGGAAAGAAAAATCCATTTCTTTGCCAGAAATCTAGCTCATCCTATTAGAAAGGCCTTAAGAACACATCAAAACAAAGACAGCTGATATGAAACCCAGACTCACATGGGTAAAGTCAGCTTCATTTACTGGGCCCAGATGTAAATCATGCTACAAGGTCAGGCTCTTTGGGGGAAAGGTTTTTCTGAGCGCTCCTGGGCCCAGCAGAGACCTTGGGGAAACCAAAAATGGTAACCAACAACCCCTTCTGTTCTTTGCTCTTCTTGCTACAATTCCCCTTTCCTCAGAGTGCTAGAACCTTCATGCCAGCGGTTCTCTGATTCTAATACACATTAGAATCACCCGAATGTCTGTTTAAGATGCAGGTTCCAGGGCCCCGCCTCCATGTTTACAGGGCTGAAATGACACCCAGGGAATCAGGTTGTTAATAAAAACGGTATTGGTGAGACAGCGATTCTAGCAGAACTTCCTCCTCGGCTATTCAAATGCTGTAGAAATCCAGCTGCACGGGCTTGATGTCTGGCCAGGACATTTCCCCCTCTGTGCATCCTAAGGGAGGCAGGTCTGAAGCCACAGAGGAAGTTCCTGTCCTCTCTTCCCCCCACCCCACCCCCACAAATGCCTGCCCCCGACCAGGAAGGAGGGCACCCTTTGCAGTTGTTTCTGGTATCGGGGCCAGAAGTCTGTTTTGATCCCACTTCACAGAACTGCTTTCTGCAGTTGTGATCTGCTTTTCCAACCTCACGGCTTGTTGGGACCCAGAAGAATCTGGCCCAACCCTCGCTCATCCCACTCCTTAATCTTTCCCTAGACCTGCTGCACCCAAGGCTCCTCCCACTAGGCCAGCAGGTGTGCAGCCCTGCATCTGGGTGCACTGGGGATCCTGCAGAGGCTTTGTTTTAATGCCAGTCCAGGCTTCACCCCAATTCTGGACACCAGAATCTTGGGGGAGAGGTGGGGCCTTTTCATCACTCCCGGGGGGGGTGTGAACAGGAGTCTGGGTTAATAACATTTGTATGAGGTTCTCTGCCCCGGCTGCACATTGGACTCCTCCGGGCAACGTTTTATAGCCCTAATGGTACCTGAGTCCCATCCCCAGAGAGTCTAAAGGAATTGGTGTAGTGTTCTTGTCAGGCGCTCAAATGTTTTTAAAATCTCACTCAGCTCAGGACCACTGTCCAGGCCCTTCGTTTCTGCCAAGAAAGCCTAGCACCAAGTCTTCCTGGGGTCATTTCAAATTCAAGGGACATCTTCAGACTCCTTTGGGGACCAAGGCGTGAAGCTTTGGCCCCAAGAGCCTGAGGCCTGAACTCCATTGATGGTTGTTGACAAAGGGGACCTGGTTCAGCCTGAATGCGAACTTGGTAGTCCAGGGGTTTCCAACCTTCAGCACTAAGCTACTCAAAGTGTGGTCCCCAGACCGCCCACAGCGGCAGCAGGGGGAACCAGGAAAGGCAAGTCTGTGGGCGCCACTCCAGAGCTGCAGGAATCAGGAGCGGTGGCTGGGGTGGGGTCTGCAATCCGTGTTGAATGAGCTCCGTGGGGGAGTCTGATGCATCCTCAAGCTCAGTAGAGACTACTTGAGTATGCAAAGAAATGTCTCAGGAAGCGCTATTAAAATGCAGGATTCCAGCACTTGCTCCCAAAGGGTGGAATCCTGGAGGTCTGGAGGAGGGCACAGGAATCCAGATGATGAGCCAGTTAGAAGGAAAGACGGTCCAGGCCCAACTTTGAGGAACCCTAGAGAAGCTGATTACCCACAGAGGCCACGTCTCCCCCGGGGCTGCAAGGACTCCGGTCACTCTTCCATACCCCCTTGCCCACTCCAAAGCTTCTAGAATCTTAAGCCCTGACCACTCACTGTCCTTCGCTGGAACATGGGCTGAAGCAATCCGTGGGCAGTGAGGAGCAGAACGGCATGCCGGCACCCGGTGTGGGGAAATCTGTTGGGATTTTCATGTCCTGTGTTTGCAGAAGTTTGTGTGTTTCCATGTGTCCCAGGAGGATGAGAATGCCCGATGACTCCCAGACGTCACTGGGCTGGACACATTCATTGGTAATAAGGCTCCCAGCCACACACTTCCAGATGGACAGTCCCTAAGAGAACGGTCTGGTTCCTCTCGTCCTCCATGCTGCCTCTGATGGTTGCAGAGATGTGTGCTCACCTTGGGCTCCCCTCTCATCCACAGGTGCTTTTCCATGGGCTCGGTTCTTGGTACTGACTGAGGATGGCAGCTGGCTTCCGTCTAGCCCCTCCTGAGCTCAGTGTTCAGAGACGGGCAGCAGACGACAAAGCGCGGCCTCCCTGTCACTGGCTCAAACTTGCAGGGCGTTCTGGCCCTTGTGCCCCCCGTCTGTTATCTTGGAGGGGGGCCTGCCTTTTCATTTGTTTCTCGGGCAGCCACACTAATAAATGGGACACAGCTGAAGGGCTGTCTGACAAACAACAGTCGCTCAGCCAATCTGTCTAGGGCATCGTTTGTTACAGATCCTCGGAGCCCATTAACCCTTGAACCCGGGAGATGGTATCTCCTAAGGGATGAATTACCTTGATTTCAGGACATGTGTTTGCTCATTTAGCGCCCTCTTCATAAAAGCAGCCCTATTTTTGGCACCCGTTTCCCGGAAATGAAGGGGAAGAGCGTCCCCACTCAGAGCAAGGACATGCAGTCGAGGAAGAGCATCCGGCCTTACAGAGGAGTGACAGCAGACACTTCCTGAGCAGTCGCAGGCCAAGGACTTTTTCTGCATGCTCCTGTGTGATCCTCACCACGCTCCTGGGGCCTGGGTGGAACCGAAACCCGATTTTGTGCACAGGGTATCGGAAGCACAGAGAAGTTAAATGACTTGCCTCAGAGCACTCAACTTCTAAGTGGCAGGGCTGGGATTTGAATTCAGGCACCCACTTATTCTAAACCAGATCCATCACCAGCAGGCAGATCTCCTACCCCTCAGCTCTTCTCACTCAGGACAGGGACAGACAGGAAGCCATTTGGGTCACAGAAAGGAAGAGTTCACTGGCCTCTAATGATCCAGTGGATTTCACTTCCAGAAACAACAACAATGACAAAAAAAAGTATCGACCCAAGTGTCAAATTTTTAATTTGAATGCTTATTTTAATCCTAAAGTTTATTTTTAGTTATACACACTGTTTTATTCATGTGGGTGGAGGGACAGAAAATAGTAGTTAATATTTCACAGCCCTGTCACCATTCAGCTTGAATTGAGATTTATCAGTACATGCTCTTAGCCGGTAGGAGGTGTCCAGGATTTCTGGCGGATCTGGTTGGTTCTTGCTTGGGAAATCTCAGAAGGCGGAAGTGATTCATCTTCTCAAATTAGACTGCTGATTGTTAAGGAGCTGTCTTAGTCTCATAGAACAAAACTAAAATACCAGAGTTTAAAATATAGTTTATTCTCTTATGCAAGGGTTTATTCTTTAACACAGTGTTCTCACCCTTAGCACATCAGAATCAGCAGAGAAGCTTCGAAAAAAAAATTACAATGCCTAGGCTGCCCCCTAAGTTGGCCAATTACATCAGGACTTCTCAGGTGACACCTCGGTGCCAGTATTTCCCAGATCTCCCCAGGTGGTTCCAATGCACAGCAGCAGTTGAAAATCAGGGCTCAAAGACAACGCAAATCCCTGCATCACTCCAGCGACGGGAATGTGGGTGCAGAAAGTCAACCCAGATCCTTTCCTACATTCCACACTTCCATCCTCAGCACCTTGCACTTATTCTCAATGTCACCACATGGTCCAAGACAGCTGCTGAAGCTCCAGCCATCCTACCTGCATTCTCAGTGGGAGGAAGGAGGAAGGAAGAAAGGGAAAAACCAAAGGATGTTGTAGCTAGCTGCTATAAGCCGAAGCGTGTCCCTCTGGCATTTATATGTTAGAGCCCTAATTTCCATCATGACTGGATGTGGACATAAGACTTTTAGGAGGTAATGAAGGTGAAATGAGGTCAGAGGGGCGGGGTCCTAATCTGATAGGACTGGTGACTTCATAGAAAAGAGAGATGTGTTTTCTCTCCACCAC
>PJEM01011613.1:0-52959 GCA_004023845.1 Helogale parvula | reverse complement strand
TCTACTTCCAAGAATTCTTTTTTCTTTCCCTTTTTTGGTATCCTTACCTCCTGAGCATTCTGTTCTACATTATTATCTACTTCAGACGCTGGGGAAAGTAGATCAGACACATTTTGCTCCTCCCTATTTCCATATCCAGTGTAGACGACAATGCAGGTTTCTCTCTTAAAATCAATGGAAGCAATGGTAGCTGGGTAAATGCAGCCGTCTTCTGACCAAATGGCAGAACATTTGTCACCAACTTTCCACTATAAAAGAAACGAAAAATACACACACACACACACATATTTCTTTTAGAGAGGATAAACTAAGGTAAGGTAAGGTAGGCTGTGGAGTGGATGGTCTCCAGTTACCTGGTCTGGAAGGCAGAATGATCTTGGGCCTGGGGCCAAAGACACGTAAATCTGAATTTCCAATATAAATTTAATTTTGCTGCTTATATAATCATGCCACATGTTTACAAGTAATACAAATTCTATCATTTATATAATCAATTAAGACAAGTTTCTTAATCTCTTTAAACCTCAGTTTCCTCATCTGTTAAGTAATTATAGTAAGATCTACATCATCTGTGGGCTGTGGAGAACAGAAAGGAGGGAGAGTGCCCAGTGTCCCTCGCTCCGGTCCAGCACACAGGGAGTGCTTATCAAATGTTAGCTCTCTTCCCCTTGGTAATGATAAAACTAAAGGGATTGACAAGACACCAAAATACTTAGCTTTCAGGGCTGCTGTTTTAAATAGCAAAAATGATTCCACCCAGAATTTCTGGTTACTGGGTATTAGTATTTTCAGAGTTTTCGAAGAAAAAAAAAAAAAGCACAGCCATTTCTCAGGTTAACACAGCCCATTCAGTTTAAGGCCCTGAGGTACTCCTCCCAAGTAGCACAGGGTTCCTCTACCTTCCCGCCCCCACATAAAGTAAACACAATCTTCAATATATTATTTATCATTCCCACCTAATTCACTATACTTTTATTGACATGCATGTTCCTAAACAATAGGGAGTTTAACAGCTATTTTAGACATTTTATAATTACACGTCAATGGAAAAGCCTATACTAATCATTTGAGTTAAAGATATTTTATACTATTATTAAAAACAGTAACAAGAAACTCTCTGAAGTTTAATCTCAATGTTTTAAAATAACCTGCTTCAGGGGCGTTGTGGTATTCTTTTTTTGGTTTTTATTCTTCTTAGCAGGTTTTCTTTTAGGTGTGCCTTTTGGTTTATCTGAAGCTTCAGAAATGTCACCATTCTTTAGAGCCTGCTGTAAAAATATGAGTAGAAATGTACACATTACAGGGTGATACGTGAAAAAAGTGTAACAATATAACTCAGTCACTACAAGCTTGGCCTCAAGGTCTCATCAACTCAGAGAGCCTCCACTTCCTCTTTTTATCATCCTACATGCTCAAGAAACTAGGCTGGAAGGCCTCAGATATCTGATTATCAGCTTTAAGGACCCTTTTAATCAAGTTCTCACTCTCAATCTTTCTATCAAGTTAGATTCTGATGATCATTTGTCATGATAATCGTTGACATTTCAGATGATACAATGACATAGAGCTCCAATGCTTTACTACCTCTCTGATCAAGTCGTGGGTGTTCTGAAAAAGAATTATCCATCCTTCTTTACCTGTTTATGATCATGTATTCCTATTACTTCAATTATAACCTTCACACAGAGAGACTTCTATTTTTTTATTATTAAAAAAAATTTTAAGCTTATTTTTGAGAGAGAGAGAGAGACAGAGCACAACCAGGGGAAGGGGCAGAGAGAGGGAGACCCAGAATCCAAAGCAGGCTCCAGGTTCTGTCAACAAAGAGCCCGACACGGGGCTCAAACCCACGAACCTTGAGATCACAACCTGAGCGGAGGTTGAATGCTTAACGGACTGAGCCACCCAGGTGCCCCCTATGCAGAGACACTTCTAAATCTAATATCCAACTGACATTTCTTCTTTATTCAATGCAAGATTTCTAATTACCAATTTCATATCTTCACATTTACTTCAAAAAAACACAATTGGGGCGCCTGGGTGGCTCAGTGGGTTAAGCCTCCGACTTCGGCTCAGGTCATGATCTCACATTTGTGGGTTCAAGCCCCACGTCGGGCTCTGTGCTGACAGCTCAGAGCCTGGAGCCTGCTTCTGATTCTGTGTGTCCTTCTCTCTCTTCCCCTCCCCGCTCATACTGTCTCTGTCTCAAAAATAAATTAAAAACATTAAAAAACACACACACACACACACACAATTAAAATTAAAACCTTCTTTTCTCCAAATTAGTTATTTTGCTCTGCTCAGACTACTTCCCTCTCTAATATCATCAATCCCATTCAAAGCTGAGCTACACTTTAATCTGCACTTTATAGAACTTGCACTAGTGTGCTTCTACCCTAAGGGTATATTGAAAAGCATTAATGGTGCCCCTGGGTGGCTCAGCCAGCTGGATGCTGACTTAGCTTAGGTCATGGGTTCGAGCTCCACATCGGGCTCTCCACTGCCTTCGCAGAGCCCATTTTGGTTCCTGTCTCCCTCTTTTTCTGCCCTTCTCCAGCTTGTGCTTTTTCTGTCTCAAAAAAGAAATAAAAACACCAAAAAAAAAAAAAAAAAAAGAAAGAAAAGCATTACAGACAAATCTGAATTCAGCTTTAAAGATGACCTATAGGTCTGATCTTTACCTCACACTAGAGGAGTGACTAGGGGAAAGAAGTTGACTTTGTTTTTGGTGCTCTGTATGAGGATATGCTCTTTGCCTGAATTACTGATGGCCCATGCATTAGCTCAATAAAACTAAATACCTCACACGGTAGAGAAAGTGATGATGTTGGCCAACTGTGTAAATGTCTTTTTGGGGCCACAAAAACAGACTACATCTCCTGAAAGAATTGTATATTCCTGCTCTCAAGAACTCTTGACTTGATACCCAACCCATAGGATTTGGGCGAGAACTGGGTGGCTCAGTTTTAAGCATTTGACTTCATCTCAGGTCATGATCTCATGGTTTGTGGGTTTGGGCCCAGCGTCAGGCTCGGTGCTGACAGCTAGCTCAGAGCCTGGAGCCTGTCTTCAGATTCTGTGTCTCCCCCGCTCTCTGACCCTCTCCTGCTCACGCTGTCTCTGCCTCTCAAAAATAAAAAACATTAAAAAAATTTTTTTTAATAAAAAAGAAAAATAAAGTATTTGGGCAAGAATTGAGTAAAGCACCTAGAACAGTGCCTAAAATACTGTAACTACTCCACAAGAACTATTGGTATTTCTTATTTTTTCAGTGAAGGCTTGTTAAATGAAAATTATAATCTAGACTGCCATTCTACTAATCTGAATTAGAGGATTTCTGTAGTTTGATACAATGTAAACATATTAAAAGTAATTAATGTTCAAAATTCTACCTAGGGGCACCTGGGTGGCTCAGTCAGTTAAGCCTCCGACTTCAGCTCAGGTCATGATCTCGCGGTTCTTGAGTTCGAGCCCAGCATTGAGTTCTATGCTGACAGCTCGGAGCCTGGAGCCTGTTTCAGATTTTGTGTCTCCCTCTCTCTCTGCCCCTCCCCTGCTCACACCTTGTCTCTCTCAAAAATAAACATTAAAAAAAATTTTTTTTAATTCTACTTAAATTGCTTTTGCTAAAGGAATGACATACAGACAGCCTACTAAATTCTAAAGGAAGGTATCATCTAAGTTAACTAACCAATGGTATCTATTGGTCTTCAAAATCAGAAATTAATAACAAATACTTAAATACTTTAAGTGTGTTATCCGTTAATTTTTTTCCCAAATGAATAACATGAGAAAATAAGGAAAAGTAAACATTTCATACCTTAAATGATGCCACAGCTTTATCATAAGCTTTTATCAATGCTGTATCATCCCAAATATCAGAATCATCACTCTGGGAAAGGTAAAGAAAACAATTAATGTTTAAATGTGTTTCATAAAAAAATGTAGGTTAGATACTGTCAAAGTCAATTTACTCCAGATGTGAAGTTACACTAAAACCAGGCATTTTAAATCCTAAACAAAACTACAGGAAGCCTACCTGCTTAGACAGTATGTGACATTACCTCCAAAGCTAGACATCTATAAATATTCTAAGAAGGGTAAGTGAATGCTCCACACGTGAATTCCTATCCACCAACTCTAAGTGGATCTGTTCAAAATTAACCCATGTTTCAATCTTTTCTAAGAGCTGATAAAGGGTTTGGTTTGGCAGTGTGAGAAAATATCTGGCCATTAGCCTGACTTTGTTATACAGACTATGGTAATGCTATTCTGACCACAGATTCTGAGGTCCAAAGAATATTCTTTTCCCCTTGACCTTACACTCTGTGTAGATTATTCAAAGAAGGATTCTCAAAAGGTTTAAAGTTACAAAATGTTAACAGTGATTAATCAATCAATTTTCACTTTAAACAGGAGCAGTATTAAGTAATCTGTAGAAGACTTAAGTAGCATTGGTTTCTATTTTTATTTACATTTAATTCAATTCAAAAACATTTTTGAGCATCCACTATCTCTTAAACCTCATCTCTCGAGAAGTATATGAAATCCTGCTACCTGCTCTCATGAGAGATGGTCTAAATAGGAATTTAAAACATATTGTCACACAAAACAAAAAAAGAATATAAAACATATATGATGAAATATTAAAATCTGAAATTCAGAAAACAAATATTTGAATTAAAAGAAGATTTTCTCTGGTTCAAGATGCCAATTTCAGAAGATCCTGAATTCACCTGCTTCTCACCAATACACCAGATCTATAGCTACATGTGGAACAATTTCCTCTAGGGGGATAAAGACAAAAACAAAAAAATCCCAGAAAGTAGTTGAGCAATTCCTACACATTAGGCAAACACAAAAAAACAAATCCCTACAAAGAAGTGGTAAGAGAAGCTGAGAAACAGTCTTGCCAAAAAACCCCTCCCCAGTACAGCAACCCATAGAGGGATGAAATTCCAAACCCAGAGACTCCCCCTGAGGAAAAAAGATTTTTAACCCCCAAATGGGTCCCTGAGACGAGCCCCCAAGACATCTAGCTTTGAAAATAATGGGGATTCGCATTCACCAAGACCTACAGGGAAATAGCAAACTGAGAAAGAGCCGTTAAAAGTGCTCCTTAGTGCAGAAACAATGGATTAAAAGGCACACATTCTTTATGTGAAAGAGACTCATTTGCTTAAAGTGTTAGACTGAGGAGCATTCTAATTTAACACACTTGTAGGGCCCTGCTGGGATATTCTCAATGCACAGAGGCTAGCGGGCACCACATTTTTGTTCCTGCCTGCCTCCAGACAGATGACACCATCTCTGTGCTGTCTTCGGAGTTCCAGAGTGTTAAGAGTTACTTCAGGAAGGCGACCAAGTGGCCATTTTATTGCGGGTCAGAGGATAGTTCCAGGCACCGCCAGGGACCTACGACTCCCACTCTCCGATCTAGAATGTCTCACCATGGAATTCCAGCATATCGCCCACCCCACTGAACTAAACAGCCAATCCTATCCTGCCACAGTCCAAAGATGCCCTTACTTGGCTATCTGCCCACCTGAGGTCAAACCCGGAACTCTTACATCCATAAAACACCTTGCTCTCCCGTACCTGGCGCGACTTCCCTGACTCCCCCACTCCAGAGTCACGGAACCTCGCCCGGGAATTACAGACTCCAATAAAGGCTCTCTTGGCTCCGTAACTTGGTGTCTCTCTTTCCTCTCACCTCTGCCTCCATCTGTTAAATCTTACACAGAGTACTTGTGTTTCCTGGAGGGGAGCATTTACATGTACTTGGTGCCCCAGTTTTCAAACCTGGTGTCCCAGGCTGTTTTCCAGCCGTTGCCAGGGGAACACTCCGTAACCATCTGTCTATGGGAACTAGGGGGCTTTCCATTCCTGGGTTCCAATAAGACTATTCACTCTCTGCCCTACTCCAGCTTACTGGTATTTCCCAGAAAGAAGCTTATGCACTCTCCGGGTACCCTGATTATTGCAATTGCTACCCAGGGGACGTTTCCAGATCCCATGGCTCTGCCGGCTGCATGGGATTTCTGCTTGCATTCCCACAAGACTGTATATATTTACTGTAAGAGTCACCTTGGGAGTCACCTTGGCATGGCGACCGGGCGGCCATTTTGCTGTGGGTTGGAAAAACACCGTGCACAGACGACCTCCCTGCCCTTCACCTGCAGACCTGGGATGTCCTGCCCTATTTGGAAGCAGCCAATCATGAAGCTCCAGTTTCCCATCACCCTGACAGACTAGGCAACCTATTCCATCCCGCCACACCCCTTATTTGATAATCTGCCCTCCCAAGATAAAACCCCTCACCCATCGCCCATAAAACCCCTCGCCCATCGCCTATCAGGCGCGACTTCCCTGACTCTCCACTCCAGGAGTCACGGAACCTCGCCCGGTAATCACAGATCCCAATAAAGGCCTTCTTGCCTCCATAACCTGGCTTCCCTCTTTCCTTTCCTCTCTGCTTCCATCCATTAAACCTTACATTTACATACTTTAAGAGCTGCTACCCAAGGGTTTGGCTCCCAATCATCCTGAAGATATTGACTGAGATCCCCCCCGCCCTTGGGAAACAGACAGATCTTTGCACATCCTTAACTACTGGGAACCACTAAAATTAAAATAATCTGCTTGGATAATCACAAAGGTTCCAGAAAAACCAAGAGCTAGGGCAGGGTTGAACTTTTAAAGTCTATCTTCTACACGATACTCCTTGAAGTCTGGCAGAGGTGGCTGTTTTATCTAATGCACAAAAACCAACTCAGAAAGTCAAGCAAAATGAAGAAACACATGAATATGTTCCCCCCCAAAAAAGAGTAAGATAAAACCACAGAAAACAATTCTTAACAATAACAGAGATAAGTAATTCACCTGATAAGGAGTTCAAAATAATAGCCATAAACATGCTCATCAAGCTGAGGAGGATGGCTGAACACAGTGAAACTTCAATAAAGAAATAAAAAATAAAGTACTGGGGCGCCTGGGTGGCTTAGTCGGTTAAGCAGCTGACTCCAACTCAGGTCATAATCTCGCGGTTCATGAGTTTGAGCCCCGCATCTGG
Source organism: Helogale parvula (assembly GCA_004023845.1). Taxonomy (NCBI): domain Eukaryota; kingdom Metazoa; phylum Chordata; class Mammalia; order Carnivora; family Herpestidae; genus Helogale; species Helogale parvula. The sequence goes on along the minus strand of PJEM01011613.1, from coordinate 45,887 downwards.
CTCTGTGATGACAGCGCAGAGCCTGGAGCCTGCTCCAGATTCTGTGTCTCCCTCTCTCTCTGTCCCTCCTCTGTTTATGCTCTCTTTCTCTCTCAAAAATAACTTAAAAAATTATTTTTAAATGAAATAAAATAAAGTACCAAAAAGAAAAAACATCAGGGGTGCCTGTGTGGCTCAGTCGGTTAAGCGTCCGACTTTGGTTCAGGTCATGATCTTGAGGTTCATGAGTTTAAGCACCGTTGGACTCCGTGTTGACAGCTCAGAGCTGGGAGCCTGCTTCAGATTCTGTATCTTCCCCCTCTCTCTGCCCCTCCCCAAGTTGTACTCTGTCACACTCTCTCAAAAATAAAAATTAGAAAAAATTAAAGAAAATAAAGTCAGAGAGTTGAAAAATAACTGAACTGGAAAAATACAGAAGGGTTCACCAATAGATGAAACGTTTGCATTACAGGGGTCCCAGGAGAAGGAGAGAGAGAAACAGACAGAAAACTTATTTGAAGAAATAATGGCTGAAAACTTCCCTAACCTCAGGAAGAACACTGAGATCCAGATCCAGGAAATCCAGAAAGTTGCAAAGATGAACCCAAAGAGACCCACACTGAGACGGACAATTAAAATGTCACAAATTCAAGACAAGGAGAGACTCTTGAAAGCAGTAAAAGAAAAACTTGTTATGCACAAATGAACTCCCATAGCACTGGGAAGTGGGGGTGGGGGTTGGGGAAAAAGGGAAAACAAACCACAAGAGACTCTCTAACAACAGAGAACAGGCTGCTGATGGAAGAGAGATGGGTGGTGGGATGGGCTAAATGGGTGATGGGCACTAATGAAAGCACTTGTTGGGATGGGTGCTGGGGTGTTGTATGTAAGTGATGAGTCACTAAATCCTATTCTTGAAACCATTATTACATCATATGTTAACGAACTTGGGCAAATAAAAGACACCAATGCAAAAGAAACAAAAGCAAAAATAAACAAGCAGGAGTACATCATACCAAAAACCTTCTGCAGAGCAACAAGTATCATTAAAAAAAAAAGCAACCTACTGAATGGGAGAAAATATTTGCAAATTACTTATATGATATGGAGATAATATCCAAAATATATCACGAACTCATACAACTCAAGAGCAAAAACCAAAAATATCCAATTACACATGAGCAGAAGGGCTTAAAACACATTTTGCAAAGACGTACAGATGCTGAACAGGTACATGAAAGGTGCTCAACATCACTTATCATCGGAGATCAAGACCACAATGACCTACCACCTCACAGTTGTTAGAACAGCTATTATCAAAAAGGTAAGAAATAACAAGTGGTGGTGAGGGTGTGGATAAAAAGGAACCCCAGTGTACTACTGGCATGTATGTAAATTGGTGTAGGTCATATAGAAAACAGTATGGAGGTTTCAGAATTTAAAAAGGGAACTACTGTAATTCAACAATTCCACTCTAGGTATTTATCTAAAGAAAATGAAACCAAGGATTTCTAACTGCACCAGACTCCAGTTATAAAATAAGTAAGTCATGGGGATTACTGTGCATTGTGATGACTTTACTTAATAACACTGTATTATAGATTTTCAAGTTGCCAAGAGTAAATCTTCATTACAAAAAAAAAATTTTCGGGGTGCCTGGGTGCCTCAGTGAGTTGAGTGTCTGACTCTTGATTTCAGCTCAGGTCATGATTCCAAAGTTGTGGGATTGAGTCCTGTGTTGAGGCTCCATCCTGAGCATGGCACCTGCTTAAGACTCTCTCTCTCTGGTACTTGGGTGGCTCAGTCAGTTGAGTGGCTGACTTTGGCTGAAGTCATGATCTCAAGGCTCATGGGTTCAAACACTGCATCAGGTTTGCTGCCGTCAGAGTGGAGCCTGCTTCAGATCCTCCATTTCCCTCTCTTTCTGTGCCCCCCTCAAAAATAAATAAGCTTAAAAAAAGATTCTCTCTCCCTCTACCCCTTCCTTCTTGTGCCTGTGTTCTCTCTGAAATTAATAAAATGTTTTATGTCAATTATACCCCAATAAAAAAAGAAGAGAGAAAGAATGGCTGGTGGATGATCGTGGAGCAAACAGGACTAGGAAATAAAAATTAAAAGGATGTGGATAGGTAGAAAAGAAAATAGAAAGCATTTCAAGAAAGACCAGGAGCCAAGAAAAGCATGGAAACAACAATAAACCCACTGACCATATGGTTTCATTTGTGTGAGGTATCAAAAGCAGTCAGTCACAAAAACAAAAGTAGAAAGATGAGGTTGCGGGGAAGGAGAAATGCCTCCTTTATGGATAGAGTTTCAGGTATTTTTTGTTTTTTGATTTTTTAATATCTTTTACAATTATTTATTTTTGAGAGATAGAGAGAGACGTGTGAACAGGGAAAGGGCAGAGAGATAAGAGACACAGAATCCGAAGCAGGTTCCAGGCTCCGAGCTAGTGGTCAGCACAGAGCCCGACGTGGGGCTCAAACACACAAACCGTGAGATCGTGACCTGAGCCGAAGTCGGATGCTCAACCGACTGAGCCACCCAGGCACCCCTAAAGTTTCAGTTTTGCAACATTAAAAAGTTCTAGATATCGACTGTACAACAATGTGAATATATTTAACACCACTGAACTCTACAGTTAAAAATGGTTAAGATGTAGGGCACTTGGCTGGCTCAGTTGGTAGAGCATGAGACTCCTCATCTTGGTTGGGGCGGTATGTTCTAACCCCATGTTGGGTAAAGAGTTTACTTAAAAAAGTGGTGAAGATGATAAATTTTATGTTATATGTGTGCTTTTAAACCACAATTAAGGGACAGCTGGGTGGTTCAGTTGGTTAAGTGTCCAACTCTTCATTTCAGCTCAGGTCATGATCTCCCGGTGGTGAGAGTGAAGCCTGTTTGAGAGTCTCTCTTTCCCTCTCTCTCTGCCCCTCCCCCATGCTGGCTTTCTCTCTCACTCTCTCAAAATAAACATTTTATAAAAATAAACTGGGGCGCCTGGGTGGCTCAGTCGGTTAAGCTTCTGACTCGAGCTCAGGTCAGATCTCACGTTCGTGGGTTCAAGCCCCGCATCAGGCTCTGTGCTGACAGCTAGCTCTGAGCCGGGAGCCTGCTTCCGGTTCTGTGTCTCCTTCTCTCTCTGCCCCTCCCCTTCTCATGCTCTGTCTCTGTCTGTGTCCAAAATAAATAAAACATTAAAAAAATTTTTTTTAATAAAATAAACTACAATTAAAAATAAAAATAGAACAAGGTAATTTGGTCAGTGAGACTTCAAGTCCTACTAGAAGAATCAGGTTCATTCTACTTAGTAAATGAAGAGAAGTTTAGATACATAATGTTGATGATGAGAAGACAGTTCTAGGTGCTTTATTTATATTAAATTAATCCTCACCAAATCAGTATCTCGAATTTAGTATGGTGTTAGTCAATAATGACTTTCAAAGAAGACTGTAATAAAACTCATTTAGTTGCAAAACTAATTCAGGTGGCTCTCCTGTTAATCTCCATTAAACAGAGAAAAATAAGCTCCAATGTAAAACCGTTAATCTCACTTTTTGATAAAAAGTAATTAAATATCATTTAATCATTTTGCAGACAAGGAAAGCAATCACAGAGGTAACTGATTTGTTCAAGGTTACAATTCTACTTAAAAAGGGAGACGTTCCTTAGAGATTTGGTACAAGGTGAGAAAGCAAACAGTAGCAATTAAGGATAATGAAGACATGGGGCGCCTGGGTGGCTCAGGCGGTTAAGCCTCCGGCTTCGGCTCAGGTCATGATCTCACGGTTTGTGGGTTTGAGCCCCGCATCGGGCTCTGTGCTGACAGCTAGCTTAGAGCCTAGAGCCTCCTTCAGATTCTGTGTCTCCCTCTCTCTCTGACCCTCCCCTGCTCACACTGTATCTCTCTGTCTCTCAAAAATAAATTAAAAAAACATAAAAAATTAAAAAAAAAAGGATAATGAAGACATATATATTTTTTAATCACAAAATAAGACACATCAACACTCCTGCAACTGCAAATGGGGGCCATCTGTCTGGCTTAGTCAGAAGAGCATGTGAATCTGGATCTCAGAGTTCTACGTTCGAGCCCCATGTTGTGTGTAGAGAGTACTTAAAAATAAAACCTTGAAAAAAATTCTGCAAAAGGTACTACTGTTAAAGGAAGATGAATTCCACCGTTTCAATACAAGATGGTATTCTCTCTCTTTTTTTTAACGTGTATTTATTTTGAGAGAGAGCAAGAGAGTGTAAGGAGTAGAGGTGCAAGGAGAGAGAGAATCCCAGGCAGGCTCTACACTGACAGAGGGGCTTGAACCCATGAACTAACCATGAGATCCTGACCTGAGCTGAAATCACACACTCAACTAACTGAGACACCCACGTGCCCCCTAGAGGGCATTCTTAAAAGTAAAATACATAGCAACCCAAACTTTTCACATGGCAGTGATTAAGGTCAGATCAAGGAAACACGACACTTCAAAATGAAAAGAAAAGAAGACTACGATTTTAGACAAAGTGACTGGAAAAATATTTCAGCTGATCAAACTTCCCAAATAACAATCACAAAAAAAAAAAGAAAGAAAACACCCAATTGAAATTAAATATTCTTATTAAACTAGCATCTGCAAACCACCCTGAATCAAAAAATTTAAAAACTCAGATGGGAAAGCAGAGTAAAAGGGCAAGATCTGAATCAGGAGTTAAAACCAAGATAGAAATGGAAGAAAAAGTAATGTTGGCTACAAAGTACCCAAGGCAGAATACATTTGACTGAAAGCTTAAGGGGTACCAAGGAAAACACATTAAAAAAGAAAAGAAAAAGACAGTAAATCAAATGTTACATACAGATGTCTAGCAAAAAATATTTAATATATGTATAAATGGAGTCCCTAAAGAATAAATTTATCCACGGGATACAGGAGTGCTGATGCATAGGGACACATGTACTCCAATGTTCATAGTGGCACTGTCAACAACAGCCAAATCATGGAAACAGCCTAAATGTCCATCACCTGATGAGTGGATCAAGAAGATGTGGTTTATATATACAATGGAATACTACATGGCAATGAGAAAGAATGAAATCTGGCCATTTGTAGCAAAATGGATGGACCTCAAGGGAGTCATGCTAACTGAAATAAGTCAGGCAGAGAAGGACAGATACCATATGTTTTCACTCATGTGGAACAGGAGCAACTTAACAGAGGACCATGGGGGCGGGGGAGGGGAAAAATAGGGGGATGGGGGCAAACCATAAGAGACTCTTAAATACTGAGAACAAACTGAGGGTTGATGGGGGTGAAAGAGAGGGGAAATGGGTGATGGGCAGGGAGGAGGGCACTTATTGGGATGAGCACTGGGTGTGATATGAAAACCAACTTGACAATAAACTATTAAAAAATGTTTAAAAAAAAGTGTGGTATTAGCATTAATGTAAAGAGATGAATGTTATATAATTAAGTCAGAAATAGTCCCATGAAAATTTGATTGATTTGAAACAAAGGCACAAAAGCAATTTAGTAGAGAAAGCATCGTCATATCAACAAATGGTGCTGAAACAATTGGAAACCCTTATGCAGAAAAAACAATTAGCATTTTTGAGACATACATAAAAATTAATTTGTAATGGACCACAGACCTAATTGTAAAAACCTGAAACTGTAAAACTGAAAACTCTTTGTGACCTTAGATTGCCAACAAAAAAAGAACAGCAAAAAAAAAAAACCTTGAAAATTCAATTTCAGCAAAATGAAAATTTCTATTGTTAAAAAGACAATTTAAGAGACTGAAAAACCAAGGCACACACTGAGAGAAAATATTTACAAGTTATGTATCTGGTTAAGGTTTTCTATCTAGCATATGTGAAGAACTCTCAAATATTAACAAAAAGAATCCAATTTTAAGACAGACAAAAGATGTCAGCATTTTGCCAAAGATCGTATACTGATAGCAAATAAACATATGAAATGATGATTAATAACCATCAGTCATTAGGGAAATGCTAACTAAAATCATGAGACAGGGGTGCCTGGCTGGATCAGTTGGTGGAGTATGCAAGTCTTGAGCTTGGGGTTCTGAGTTTGAGCCCCATACTGGATGGGGAGATTACTTAAATAAACAAAATCTTTTTTTTTAATTTTTAAAAAAATTTTAAAATTTATTTTTGAGAGACAGAGAGAGACAACACAACTGAGCCGAAACCAAGAGTTGGACACGTAACCAACTGGGCCACCCAGGCATCCCTAAAAGATTATCTTTTCCCCACTACACATTCATTCTGCCTTTGCCAAAGATTAATTGACCACAAAATTGTGGGTTTATTTTTGGGTCTTCTGTTCTATTCCACTGATCTATGCATGTATTTTTATTCCAGTACCATACTGTTTTAATTACTACTGCTTTGTAACCTAACTTGAAATCTAGAGTTGTGATACCTTCAGTTTCATTTTTGCTTTTCAAGACTGCTTTGCCTAGGGGCGCCTGGGTGGTTCAGTCGGTTAAGCGTCTGGCTTCGGCTCAGGTCATGATTTCACAGTTCGTGGGTTCGAGCCCCGTGTCAGGCTCTGTGTTGACAGCTAGCTCAGAGCCTGGAGCCTGCTTCAGATTCTGTATCTCTCTCTCTCTCTGACCCTCCCCTGCTCGTACTGTCTCTCTCTGTCTCTCAAAAATAAATAAAAGTCTTTAAAAAAAATTTTTTTAAAGACTGCTTTCACTATTTGAGGTCTTTTGCAGTTTCATACAAATTTTAGGATTGCTTTAGTTCTGTGAAAAATACTGGTGGTATTTTCATAGGGATTTCATTCAACGTGTTGGCTGCTTTGGGTAGTACATTTTAACAGTATTGTTTCTTACAACTCATGAGCATGAAATATATTTCCATTTCTTAGTCTTGAGTTTCTTTGGCATTTCATTCACCTTTATGTTTATTGTAGCATTATTTACCAATAGCCAAATTATGGAAGCAGCCCAAGTTTCCACTGATAGATGAATGCATAACGATGTGGTAAATATACACAATGAAGTACTACTCAGCCACCAAAAGAACAAAATCTTTCCATTTGCAATGATGTGGATGACTCTAGAGAGTATAAAGCTAAATGAAGGGGGCGCCTGGGTGGCTCAGTTGGGTTAACCATCCAGCTTCTGGCTTCAGCTCAGGTCATGATCTCATGGTTCGTGCGTTTGAGCCCCGCATTGGGCTCTGTGCTGACAGCTCAGAGCCTGGAGCCTACTTCGGATTCTGTGTCTCCCTCTTTCTCTGACCCTCCCCTGCTCATGCTGTCTCTGTCTCTCAAAGAAAAAAAAAAAAAAAGCTAAATGAAGTAACTCAGAGAAAGACAAATACCATATGATCTCACTTATACAGTGAATTAAGAAAAAAAATAGGAAACGGGAGGACATCTGGCTGGCTCAGTCAGTACATGATGCAATTCTTGATCTCAGGGTAGTGAGTACAAGCTCCATATTGTGCTGGGAGCCTACTTAAAATAATATAAATTTAAAAAACAACTTTAAAAAAGGACAAAAAAGAGACAAACTAAGAAACAGATGTTAACTATGAAAACCAAACTGATGGTTAACAAATGGGTGTGGGGGGGATTGGTGAAATAGGTGAAGGGAATTAAGAGTAAATTTACCATAAGCCCTGAGTAATGTATAGAACGGCTGAACCACTATGTTGTACACCTGAAACTAGTATAACACTGTACGTTAAGTATACTGGTAAGTATGTTAAGTATATTTGTTAAAAACAAAAAAAAACCTGTAACAACAACAACAAAAGAATCCTACACTCCAACTATCACCTTCTAGCCTCTGCAACTTATTTCTTCTATCTGGATGGTGACAATCATTCCACTTCACTGGAACAAAACACTGAACCTCTAAATTTTTAAACTTTTACTATCCTAATGCCCTCGATTCCTTTCTTAGCCAGCTTAAATTCCATGGTGAATTATTAACATAATTACCTTGTACCTCTCCCTCTCCCCTCCTTATATTCACTTGGTAAAACTACAGCCCTATTACTTTCAACACTTAATTAACGGTGTGCCTGCCCTCACACGCTTGAATTGAACTTAGCTGGAGAAAAACCACAATCATGCTGTCTAGTATCCTTTAAGCTCATCACCAAAATCTCAAGTAGATCTTTCATGTTGCCTAGCAACAGTTCCACTACATTTCACTAGTTCAACACTCATTCACTCTCCCTGCTTTCTACTTTCTGCCTAAATCTCCAAAACCTGTGACCCCCACACTCCTAGCTGATGACCTTATTCCTTTTATTGTGAACAGCCACAATCAAAAGAGAGCTTTCATAAATCAGCCCATCCACACGTCTGTACCCATATAACTGTCACCACATGAACTGTCAATGTTTCTAACAAAGGCCAAATCCATCCTCTCTTATCTGCTTTAGAACACTGCTTCAACACTTCTCTTTTGCATCGTCAAGCTTTCCATTTTTATCGGATCTTTTCCACCAGCCCACAAAACGTAGAAACAGGTTCCTCTCATCTTACAAACAAAAAACACAATTAGAAATCGTGTTTATTTTACTCTCCCCTTCATCTATTGGTCAATTTCTCTACTTTATTTATAATAAAACTTGAAATACTTATTTACCAACTTTGCCTTGACTTTCTCCTCTCCCCGCTCCAAACTCACTCCAATCAGAGTTCACCCAAGGCTGAGCTTCTGATTTCTCCCCTTATAAACCTAGTCCATTTGCAGTCTTCTCCACCTCAGTACATCTCAGGAAAAAGCAATTTCGTCTTATCTGTTCAGGACAATCTTGGAATTATCTTCGATTTTCCTCTCTCAAACCTCCATTATCGAATCTATATGCAAAACCTGTTGCCTCTGACTTCAAACTATACCTGGAAAACAAATACCTAGCTTTTTATTGCTAACACCTCGACCTAAAACTGGGGCATTTCAATGGTCTTCTTCCTCGTTTGTCTGCTTCACCCCGGCCTGCCCCCGAACGCTCCCCCATCAGAAAGAAAGGACAAACTGAGGCATAGTCAAGTTGAGGTAAGGAACGGGTTCTAACCTACGGGGTGCCCAGGCTGCACGAGGAAGTAGCTTGTGGCTAATGCTCCCAAATTGGTAAAGACGTAGAAACCTGCGGAGTACCTCCCCGCCCGGTCCAGCCCAGCCGCGAAAGCCCCAAGCCGGACGCTCGGAGCGCGCACCGGCGGCCCGTCTGGAGGCGGCGCCGTCCAAGACCTCACCTGGCCTGTACCGCGTCGGAACAACACCGAATCCTCCTGCTCGGGGACACCGCTGCCTCCTCCCATCGCCATGGCGAGCCTACTGCCGGTCGCACGGCGTGGGCTCCGTCCCTCTGAAAGTGACAACTTCCGCCGCTGGAGGCTTCTGGGAGCGGAAGAGTACGGTGTCCTGAAGATCGGACACGAGGGCGGGGGGACTCCTGTTGTTTTTCAGGAGTCGACTTGCTCTTTCAATTGTTCTTTCAATTTTTTGGTTTCACATTTTCGTATGTTGGCAGAGTCATCACACCAAGGACTTTTTGTTTTAAACAACAAAATTTTAAAACAATTAATTTCCATAGAAAATAATGTTCATTGCGAATAATTTACAAAACATGGGTAAGAAATACAAAAATAAGGAGCACCTGGGTGGCTCAAGGGGGTTGCGAGTCTGACCCTTGATTTCCGCTCAGGTTATGATCCCAGGATTTTGGGGTCCAGTCCTGTGTCCTGCTTAGCACTGAGCCTGCAGATTAAGATTCTCTCTTTCCCGCTCTGTCGCTCTCCCCCACTGTTGCATGTGCTAAAACAAACAAAAATAAGCCCAGATGTAACCGATAATAATACAGCCACCATTTTAAGAAGTGCTTTACAGAGTTTTATGTATTTAATTTTTTTTTCTTTTAAGCGCGAACATGTGAGCTGGGGTGAGGAACAGATGTAGAAAGAGAATCTTAAGCAGGCTCTATGCTCAGCGCACAGCCAGACAAGGGGCTCAACCCCCTACCCTGGGGTCATGACTTCAGCTGAAATCAAGAGTCCCATGCTCAACCTGCTGTGTCACTCAGGCACCTCTGTATTTTATTTTCACAACCCCATAAATGACCGATTTTTATTCCCACTTAAAAGAGAAAGAAACTTTCAGTGGTACTTGCGTCCTAGACTACGCAGCAGTTAAAAAATAGGAATGAGGGACTCCTGTCTTGCTTAGTTGGTATAGCATGTGAATGGGTTTGGGGGTTTTGAGTTTCAGCCCCACAATGGGTGGTAGAGATTACTATAAAATCTTTTAAGAAAGAAGTATTGCTATTAAAAAAAAAAAAAGGAAGCAGGCACAGAGCATTTACACAGCTGCCTGGATTCCACGTAGCAGAGTTCATTCCTTTAGCTACTTCTCAATCTTAACATTTAAGTTAATATTTATTCTCCAAGTCTTCTTTGGAAAGATTTTAAACTTAAAAAAAGGTCAAAATAAATAAATAGGACTGCATCAAACTTTCATCCTTTACACAGTGAATGAAACCAACAAAAGGAAAAGACAACCTACTGAATGGGCGAAGACATTCTCACATGATCTGATGAGGGATTAACATCCAAAATCTATAAAGAACTTCTAAAACTCAATGTAAAAAAGCTGAAACAAAACAGCAATCTAATAAACGTGCAGAGGCCCTGCATAGACATCTTTCCAAAGAACACATACAGATGTCAACAGGTCATGAAAAGATGCTCAGCATCACTAACCCTCAGGAAAATGCAAACAAAAGCACAATGAGCTATTGCCTCAAAGGTGTCAGAATGGCTATTATCAAAAAGACGAGATAGAACAAGGGTTATGAAGGATGCAAAGAAAAGAGAATCCTCGTGTACTATTGGTGGGAACATAAACTGATGCAGACACTAGACAAGTGGTAAAGATATGTTTATACACATATGCACTATGGAATATAGTCATAAAAGGAATGAAATCTTTATATTTACAACATGGACAGAACTAGAGGTCTATCATGCTAAGTGAAATGAATCAGAGAAAGACAAATACTGTATGACTTCACTTATATGTGGAAACTAAAAACCAAATGATCATAACAAATTCATAGAGAACAAACTCACAATTGCCACGGGATGGGAAAGTATGAGGATAGATGAAGAGAGAGGGACAGAGAAGAAAAGTGGGATCGAATGTCTAATGTTTAACAATGTGCTGGGTTTTTTTCCTGTCTCTACATGGGTCAAGCAGGTCTTTAAATCTTCATGGGCATTTTCCATTTTCTTTTCCAGATTCTATTAAGTATTTAGGATTGCCAGATGGATTCCATGTATACATTATAATTTTCTTTAAAAAACTATCTACCCAAGAAAGTTTGAGGGCTCCCATTTTGCTTCTATCAATATCAGAAACAGATCTATTTTTTTAAAAGCCACTGAGATTTTTCTCAATCATAAAAATTCTTATAATGACATTTAAAACATTTTTCATGTTTACTTAATTTTGAGAGAGGCAGAGAGAGAGGAGGACAGAAGATCCAAACTGAGCTCTCTGCTATCAGCAGAGAGCCCGAAGTGGGGCTCAAACTCACCACCTGGAGATCAACAGTCACATGTTCCTCCAACTGGTCCAGCCAGGCAGCCCCTCACAATGACATTTGATGCAGAAATTTAGGCAGAATTTGGAATGAGGTTTTTGTCTTCATATTTTTTGAGATATAACATATACCATAGAATTCACGATTTTAAAGCATACAATTTAGTAGTTTTTAGTATATTTGAAAGGTTATAGAGCCACCACCACCAATTCCAGACATTTTCATTACTCCAAAAAGAAACATTACAGTCTCTCACCATTCTTCCCTCCTTCCAGCTGTCCATCACTACTAATCTACTTTGTCTTTATGGATTTACTTACTCTGGATATTTTATACAAATGCAATCCATTGCCTTTTGTGTCTGGACTTTTTCACTTATCATATGGTTTTCAATGAAAAATTAGCATTTTAATACTTTTAGAATGGCAGGTTCTTTGTTGAAAAGAGTATTTTTACTTATCAGGACCAGGTTCCTCAACAAAAATGAACCTATGGCATTTTTGTTCTCAAAGAAAAGATGAACTTCTTTTATGCCTGATGGTGACATCCATAACTGAATTACTGTATTTTACAAAGTAATTTCATATGATAAAGCACTCAAAGCACCATGTAGTGAACTTCCAAAGGAAACCATTTCACCCAACTTGAAGGCATTATGTAAACATTAAATTTAACTTCATGAGCTGGAACCAGTCTTTGGCATATGCAGTTTCAATTTCAAAAGCCTACCTTCAGTGACTCTTGGAACTGGACCATGAGCAAATAAAGAATTCAAATAATTAGTGACCAGGCTTCCAATTTGAATTTCCAGTGGAATAGTGCATAAACAAATGACAAGGCCAAAACCAATTAGTTCCTTACCTCTACATTATCAGGGTCTAAAGGCAGGAGATCAGAGAGGTCTGTGATTTTAGTACAAGATGGCACTGAACTGTTAAAGCAGCAGAAAGTTAAAAATTACAAATATTTGGGAAGAATATTTGAATGATGTAATGGACAAATGGTATAATTCATAATGGGTAGATATAAGTTGCCATCCAGTATGTGAAGGTTTTGAGTCCCCACTCTCACAACATATATCAAAATAAATTCTAGGTGACTTTTATAAACTTGGAATGGGGGAGATCTTAAGATAGAAACAAGAAACCATGGAAGTATTGAAAAAATATCTTTTGGGAGTCAGGTGGGTAATGTAACTCAGTTAAGGATGACCAAGCAAAAAGAGGTTGTAGGTACTGTTCCCCCCTCCCACCCCTGGTTGTAGGTACCGTTAATCAGTTAACTGGAGCCTATCCCTCCTCCCCATCCACTCACTCCACCCAGTGCCTGCCCAAACAAAGGTATTCAAGTTCACATTAAAAAGTTTTAACAAATGAGGTGCTTGAGTGGCTCAGTCAGTTAAGTGTGTGACTTTGCCTCAGGCCATGATCTCTTAGTTGTTGAGTTTGAGCCCTGCATCCGGCTGTCTGCTGTGAGCATGGAACCCACTTCAGATCCTCTGCCGTCCTCTCTCTCTGCTCCTCCCTTGCTCATGCTTTCTCTCAAAAATTAAGATTAAAACTTTAACATGTCAGCCAGGATAGGTCTGCCATCAGTCTGCATCCTTACTTATAAGGAAACTACACTTATAATAATGTAATTACAAGGAAAATAAATAAAAGTACAAGCAATAGTTTGGAAAATATTTATAATCTATTAAAAAAAACCTGCCAAAACAAAAACAAAGAACAAGCTATTCCTTGGAGGAATAAAAAAGCCCAACATATATGAAAATAATCCTCAGCTCTGCCCTCAGTTGGCCTGGTTCCAAATCCCTAACCTGCTACTTATTAGCTGGGTAACCTTGGGGAAAATTCCTTAATTAAAATATCAATTTCTTTATCCATAAAGAAAGATAAAATAGTAGTACCTACATGTGAAAGCTAAATTAAAAGCATAAAGCAGAGAGAAAGCATGAGTAGATAAGAAGAGAAAACCCAAATGTCCAATAAATATGATAAAGCGCTCAACCTCTGCAGTCAAGAAATTACAGAGGCACCTGGGTGGCTCAGTCAGTTGAGTGTCCGATTTTGGCTCAGGTCAGGATCTCCTGGCTGGTGGGTTCAAGCCCCACTTTGGATTCTTCTTCTCCCTCTGTCTCTGCTCCTCCTGCGCTCACACTCTGCTCTTTCTCTCTCAAAAAAAAACCTTAAAAAAATTGCAAATTAAAACTAATATACCACTTTTCATTCAGAATGGCAAAATTATTAGATATTAATATTTGATGTTATCAAGGGCATGGGAAATGAAGACCTAATCTCTTGTTAGAAATACCTGCTTAAAATTGCAAATGCATGGAATATACTTTTGTACTAGGAATGCTACATTTAAGAATCCATTCTTTTTTTTTTAATGTTTTTTATTTATTTTTGAGAGACAGAGACAGCGTGAGCAGGAGAGGGTCAGAGAGAGAGGAAGACACAGAATCCGAAGCAGGCTCCAGGCTCTGAGCTAGCAGTCAGCACAGAACCCGACGCGGGGCTCGAACCCACGAACCGTGAGATCATGACCGGAGCTGAAGCCAGACGCTCAACGGACTGAGCCACCCAGGCGCCCCAAGAATCCATTCTTAAAGAAATAAAATAACCATTATCTAGAGTTAAGTATGACTGTATTACATAATTGTTTGTAGTGGCAAAAGCTTACAAACATCTCAATGTCCATGAGTAAGGAAATAACTGGAAAAATTACTATATAGCCATACCAAGGTTAGATCTATATGGACTCACCTGGAGGTATAGCTTTAAAAAAAAAAAAATCAAGTTACAGCTAAGTTACCCATCTTTGTTTAAAAACAAAAACAACTCCCTGTAGTGGGTTGAATGGTGTCCCCCAAAAACGATATGTCCACCAGATATAGATATTGTGATTTGGCCTTATTTGGAAAGGGTTTTACTACTGTAATTAAGGAATTCAAGATGAGATCATCCCAATTAGAGTGGGTTCTAAACCCAATGACAAATGTCCTTATAATAAACAGGAAGAAGCCTGAGAAAAGAAGGCCATATGAAGAGAGCCATAGGAGTTCTGGTGCCACAAGCCAAGTAATGCCTGGAGCCACTAGAAACTGGAAGAGGAAAGATTTTCCCCTCAAATCTTCAGAGGGCTTATGGTCCTGCTGTTAACTTGCTTTTAGACTTCTGGCATGTAGACCTGTGAGAATAAATTCCTGTTGTTATAAGCCACCAAGTTGGTGGTAATGTGTTATGGCAACCCTAGGAAATCCTCAATATCCCTTAGTTTTATTAATGTTTATAAATGCTTAAGTGAGCATTACGAAAACCAGAAAACAATTTTATAAATCTTATGTCCCAGCAAGTTCCACTCTTAATACATTAATATATATTAAGTAGAAACAAGTATTTATGACCACGAAAAGATACCTAACAGAATACTACCCAAGTTCCATGATTAAGATGTAACTACTGATACACAAAAGACAAAGCATTGAACAAACGAAGTCAAACTTAAATGAGTGCATATTGGGTGATTTGACATATGTGCAGTTCAAAGCATGCAAAACAAATCTATAGTGATCATCACAAAGGAGCCTGCTAGAAATGTCTATGTACCTTATTCTGTGTAGCATCTATGTAAAAGTCAATAAAAATATACACTTATAAGTTCTTTAATACCGTTGCACTGGGATAAATGCCCAGGAGTGCAATTACTGGATTATACAATAAAGGTATATTTAGATTTTTAAGCTATTCATTTATGGCTCAAGTTCTTTTGGCCCTTCTGTTACATTTCCCCAAATTTTTACTCATGAGCGGGCATTGAATTTTGGGGGGTTGAAAGCTGCTGGAGATAATGACGGCATGACATTCATCATTTCTCACACTTCAGACATTTCCTTACCACCTTCAACATTCATCCTATCATCTATCTCTATTTTTTAATTTTAATCTTAGCCTTGCAATAAGACTAGTGGACTCTTTGAGTCTGACCAGCATCCATTCCCTCTTCTTTCTGGCAACAGAACCCCAGTTTTGCTAGGGGGACCACCTGTTCCTCACTGGATGCAGTCTTGGTCACACCTTCATGTTAGGTACCTACCCTACCCTTGCTGAGGGGAAGGCATGTAAACTAAACAAGTTCATGTGGAGGAACTCTGAATGACATGACTAAAAATAGTTGCCAAAATTTCAATCCGATAGCAGCATTGTGGGGGGGGGGGGGGAACTTCTCATGGTACCTGCAACTGTCCCAACTGTTGACTTTTCCAAAGCCTTCAATCTTCAACTTTTCATTGGACTCTGGAGTCTTTCGTCCACTCAAATAATCATTGTGGCTATTTTTAATTAATGATTCTGTTTGCAACTAGAAATTTCAATATACCATCAAATCACAGGTCTGATGTGCTTATATTTCTTCACGCATACATTCAAATACATAACTCTCTGGGGCGCCTGGGTGGCTCAGTCGGTTAAGCCTCCGACTTCGTCTCCGGTCAGATCTCACGTTCGTGGGTTCAAGCCCCGCATCAGGCTCTGTGCTGACAGCTACCTCAGAGCCTGGAGCCTGCTTCCATTTCTGTATCTCCTTCTCTCTCTGCCCCACCCTCTCTCATGCTCTGTCTCTGTATCAAAAATAAATAAAACATTAAAAAAAAACCCAAATACATAACTTTCCATTAAATGTCTATTTGTAAGTCACCCTAACACTCATATTGAGTGATAAAAGGCCTTTGACCAATACCTCCTCCCCCAAAATTCCAAGTCCTTTAAAAAGTCCTTTGTCATGCAATATATGTCCATAAAAAGAAGGTATTCAATAGGATTTTTTCTTGCTTCAGCCAGTTTGGTAGGGTATTTCTTGGAAACTAAATAATTGTGTAAAAAACCCTCTTTCACTAATACTGAAGGCATGTTCCTGCATGGATACACCAGCAAGCAAAGTCATGTCCAACTGATAAAGCAGCATTAGTATGTGGTATGGAAAATATTTCTATAAAAGTTATATTAATAAAAATAAAATTTTAACATTTCAATTCTCCTGGGCAAATAGCCTAATAGCAGTCTACTCTGAACCTTTTCATGTGTGTTAGTTAATTTAGTAGTAAAAGGTTTTTAAGAAGCAAAATTCTAAGGAAAAGCCTGCATAAAGTTTTAAACCTTGCTGCAACTTATAGTAAAGTTCATTTCAGCAACTCAAAAGTCATTCTTCTTTTCCCATTGACATTTTCATGACTAGGTCCTCTGTAAAGACCATATATTCCAAGATGTGATTACTAAATAGCAAATACTTCAGCATATAAAGTTGCTAGAGGCAATTTAATAAATTTTTTCATTCTAATGGAAAACTGACTGGCATCTTCTTAAAAATAATTCAGGTTTCCAATTTTTATGTTTTTTTAAAAAAATAGGTCCTCATTGCCAGATGCAATTAGGAGCTTACCTCAACAAGTTGATATGCTTGCTGCTTAGTTTTTATTATTGCCAGTACCCTGATGCAGATGGTAAGATGTAGCAATCTTATTATCTAACTGCCAGTCAATTTTATATTAGGTTTTCACTTTAGGGCTATTTTCCCTTCCATAACTTCATTGGTATATGATTGACAGTGTATTTAAGGCATACAATGTGACCTGACATACACATATATGGTTGAAGGACATGCTTTTTATTTATTTAAAAAAATTTTTTTTAATGTTTCTTTTATTTTTGATAGAGAGAGAGACAGAGCATGAGGGGGAGGGGCAGAGAGAGAAGGAGACACAGAATCCGAAGCAGTCTCCAGGCTCTGAGCTAGCCATCAGCACAGAGCCCGATGCGGGGCTCGAACTCACGAACGTGAGATCTGACCCGAGCCGAAGTCGGAGGCTTAACCGACTGAGCCACTCAGGCGCCCCTATTTATTTATTTTTAAAAAAATGTTTTATTTATTTTTGATAGAGAGAGAGAGACAGAACATGAGAGGGGGAGAGGCAGAGAGAGAAGGAGACACAGAACCGGAAGCAGGCTCCAGGCTCTGAGCTGTCAGCACAGAGCCTGACCCGGGGCTCGAACCCACCTGAGCCAAAGTCAGAGGCTTAACCGACTGAGCCACCCAGGCGCCCCAGGACATGCTTTTTAAAGTTCAATAGTTTTCAAATAGCTTGGGGACTCAAAGTTAACAGCAGTAGTAGGACATGTGCCTTGAACAGAAGGGCTCTCTTTCTAAGGCACAACTTGGAAATACATTAATATTCTCATGTTATGCAAGTGAGTAGACTCTTCCCACCTATAAAAACATGCAGAAAAAGAGCAAAATATATTTTTTTAACTTTTATAAAATGTTTTTATTTATTTTTGATACAGAGAGAGACAGAGCATGAGAGGGGGAGGGGCAGAGAGAGAAGGAGACACAGAACCAGAACCAGGCTCCAGGCTCTGAGCTAGCTGTCGGCACAGAGCCTGACACGGGCCTGGAACCCACGAACTGAGATCTGACCTGAGCCGAAGTCGGAAGCTTAACCGACTGAGCCACCCAGGCGCTCCCAAAATATGTTTTTAAAAAGTGAGAAAAATAATGTCAGTAATCATTATTTCCTGCAAGCCCTTCTTTTCAAAATCAAGCTATAGTGTGTTAAGTGGATAACAATTTCTTACACACACAGCTAATAGAAAAGGCATTCAAAAGGAGTGACAGTAACTGACCTTACTGTTATCCTGGGCAACAGTGGCTGCTACCACTTATTTTTCAGCAGGGCTTAGATTACTAACGACAATCCACTACCTCGTATTAAGGATGATGCAAGGCATTTTAATGCCTACTAGAGTGTTCCATGAACTTCGAAATTTTCTAAATTACATTTTAAAGTTGGCAGTACTTCGTCTAAATTTTATCTTGCTTTAGCAACATGCCAAAAGAATTATCTAAAGTTAATATATAAATTAACATTACTGGCTGGATGCAATTATTAATCTATATTTTTACTATCTTGTTATTGAAATATTAAGGGAAATCCCTTGACCAGCTACCCTCTTAAGAAGTTTAGCTGTTTTGGGGCATCTGGATGGCTCAGTTGGTTGAGCGTCTGACTTTAGCTAAGGTCATGATCTCGTGGTACTCTGTGTGGGGCTCTGTGCTGACAGCTCAAAGGCTGGAGCCTGCTTTGGATTCTGTGTCTCCCTCTCTCTTTGCCCCTCCCCAGCAGAAATAAACATGACCAAAAAAAAGTTTAGCTATTTTACTTACCTTGCTGAAATATACTACATGAAAAGAAACTAAAGTGTCACTATATTAGAGCAATTACACTTCCTTTGTTTCCTCTCATAACTTTTCTGTCTGCCTTGAGGAAACACATAGTCATGTTAAAGTTAAAAATGAAACCCTTTAACTTAACAATGAATTCAAGTAAATACCATCAAACAATTAAGATACAGTTTTGGATTTAGGTCTTCATAATTACAGCACAGATAACTTCCTTATCCTAATATCTATATTCTTTTATAAACTGTAGTTTTCTTTAGATTTGTAAGGATTAACTGTGATTAAAAAAATTTTTTTTTATATTTTAATATTTTTAAAGTTTCTGATGTTTGAGAGAGAGAGAGAGAGAGAGAGAGAGAGAGAGAATATGCGTGTGCACACATAAATGGGACAGGGGCAAAGAAAGAGAAAGATACAGCATCTGAAACAGGCTCTAGGCTCTGAGCTATCTATCAGCACAGAGCCCAACATGGGTCTTAAACCCACAAACTAAGAGGTTATGACCCGAGCCTAAATAGAACAATTAACCAACTGAGCCACCCACCCAGGCGCCATCATTTTTTTAATAAGATAGAGTGCAAGCAGAAGAGGGACAAAGAGAGAATCCAAAGCAGACACTATGCTGCTAACACAAAGCCTGACGCAGGGTCAAACCTACAAACCTTAAGATCGTGACATGAGCCGAAGATGGTCGCCCAATCACCTAAGACATTTTAACATTTTTTAAGAAGTTTATTTTGAAAGGGGGACAGAGAGGGAGAAGGGTACATAGAGAGGGAGAGAGAAACCTAAGCAGGCTCTGTGCTCCATCCTAGGAACCTGAGATCATGACTAGAGCCAAAACCAAGAGTAGGATGTTCACCTAACAGAGCCTCCCAGGTGCCCCTCTAATCGAATCTATTAGTACAGAGCCCACTTTGGATTCTCTGTCCCCCTCTCTCTCTGCCTCTCCCGTTTGAATGCCCGCTCTCAAAATAAAAATTTTAAAAGAAGACATGAATGGGGTGCCTAGGTGGCTCACTTGGTTAAGTGTCTGAGTTCAGCTCAGGTCATGATCTCGGAGTCCATGAGTTCAAGCCCTGTGTCAGGTTCTGCGCTGACAGCTCAGAGCCTGGATCCTGCTTCGAATTCTGTGTCTCCCTCTCTGCCCCTCCCTCACTTGCACTCTGTCTCTCTCTGTCTCTCAAAAACAAACATTAAAAAAAATTTTTTTTGAGTCATGGAAATTACTCATTACAAAAAAAAAAGCGAAGAATACAGCTCAGAGCATAACAAGTGCTTTGTACACATGATTTACCAGTATGTAGAAATTCTGGAGATAGGATTTCAGAAATCAGTCCCATAAAGAATCTTTGTGAATGGGGTGCCTGGGTGGCTCAGTGGGATAAATATCCAATTCTGGATTTTGGCTCCAGTCATGATCTCATGGTTCGGGAGACTGCGCCCCTTCTTGAGATTCTCTTTCTCTCCCTCTCTGTCCCTCCCCTGCTCATGGGTGCGCTCTTGCTTGTGCACACACACTCTCTCAAATAAACACTAAAAAAAAAGCCAAACTTCAAGCTGTATTACAAAGCTGTAATCATCAAAACATTATGATACTGGCATAAGAACAGACACCCAGATCAATAGAACAGAATAGAGAACGCAGAAATGGACCCACAAATGTATGGCCAACTAATCTTGGACAAAGCAGCAAAGAATATCCAATGGAATAAAGACGGTCTCTTCACCAAGTGGTGCTGGGAAAACTGAACAGTGACATGCAGAAAAATGAACCTGGTCCATTTTCTTACATCAAAGACAAAGATAAACTCAAAATGGATGAAAGACCTAAATGCCAGATAGGAAGCCATCAAAATCTTCAAGAAGAAGGAAGGCAAGAACATCTTTGACCTTGGCCACAGCACCTTCTTACTCAACACGTCTCAGGAAGCAAAGGAAACAAAAGCAAAAGTGAACTATTGGGACCTCATCAAAATAAAAAATTTCTGCACAGTGAAGGAAATAATCAGCAGAACTAAAAGGCAACCGATGGAATGGAAGATCTTTGCAAACGACACATCACATAAAGGGTTAATATCCAAAATCTGTAAAGAACTTACCAAACTCAACACCCAAAAAAATAAATAATCAGTGATGAAATGGGCTAAAGACATGAACAGACACTTCTCCAAAGACATCCAGATGGCCAACACATGAAAAAATGCTCAACATCACTCATCATCAGGGAAATAAAAATCAAAACCACGAGATACCACCTCACACCTGTTAGAATGGCTAACACAAACAACTCAGGCAAATACCGATGTTGGTGAGGATGCTGAGAAGAGAATCTCTTTTGTGCTGCCGGTGGGAATGCAAATTGGTGCAGCCACTCTAGGAAATAGTATGGAGGTTCCTCGAAAAATTAAAAATAGAAATACCCTACAACCCAGGAACTGCACCACTAGGTATTTATCTAAGGGATACGGTTATGCTGTTTTGAAGGGACACATGCATCCCAATGTTTATAGCAGCACTATCAACAGTAGCCAAAGTATGGGAAGAGTTCAAATGTCCATCGATGGATGAATGGAGAAAGAAGATGTGGTATATGTATATACATACACAATGGAGTATTACTTGGCAATCCAATGGAATGAAATCTTGCCATTTGCAACTACATGGATGGAACTAGAGGGTATTATGCTATAGGGGAACTAGTCAGAGAAAGACAAATATATGACTTCACTCAAATGGGGAGTTTAAGACACAAAACAGATGAACATAAGGGAAGGGAAGCACAAATAATATAAAAACAAGGAAGAGGTCAAAAACTTAAGACACTTCAATATGGAGAAGAAACAGAGGGTTACTGGAGGGGTAGTGGGAGGAGGGATGGGCTAAATGGGAAGGGGCATTAAGGAATCTACTCTTAAAATCATTTTTGCACTATATGCTAACTTGGATATAAACTTTAAAAATAAATTTAAAAACAAAGATTTATTTGATAAATGGATTGCCTAGTGATCTATCCTAAGATTACCAGAACCCTCATTTTTTTTTAACGTTATTATTCGAGTTGGGGGGGAGGGAGGAAGAGGGGGAGAGGGGGAGGGGGGGGGGGGGGGGAGAGCGCGCGCATGCAGGAGCATTGAGAGCGAGCACACAAGGAGGGGAGGGGCAGAGAGAGAGGGAGACACAGAATCTGAAGCAGGCTCTGGCCTGTCAGCACAGAGCCTGACATGGGGCTCAAATTCATGAACCATGAGATCATGACCTGAGCTAGAGTTGGACACTTAACCGACTGAGACACCAGGGTGCCCCACCAGAACCCTCGTTAAAGTATTAGGCCAACTCTTAAAGATCTATCCATTCACTTAGTGGTGGGCACAGATGATTAGTAAAAATTTATTAAAATACATGATGTGAAAAATTAAGTATCTGAATGAGTTATTTATTACTTAAATGGTATTTTTGTTCTTTTTGCAATAATTAGGTCCATTTACTTCACAATAGTAAAGTCTCAGGGGTGTGTGGGTGACTCAGTCAGTTGAGTAGTCAACTTTCAACTCAGGACTCAGGTCATGAAGCTCTCCGTCGGGCTGTGTTGATAAAAGCCTGGACACTGCTTGGGATTCTGTGTCTTCCTCTCTGTCTCTGCCCCTCCCCCAATAATTGTCTGTCTATCTCTCTCTCTCAAAAATAAACACTAAACATCTGGATGGCACAGTCAGTTGAGTTTCTGACTCTTGATTTCAGCTCAGGTCATGATCTCATGGCTTGTGAATTTGAGCCCTATATAGGGCTCTGTGCTTAAAGTGCAGAGCCTGCTTGGGATTCTCTCTCCCTCTCCTTCTCAAAATAAATCCTAATGTAATCTATGTACTGTACTTTGGTGAAAATGATGTATTAATGTAGGTTCCTGAGTTACAATAGACTTACCGTTCTGGTGGGGAATGTTTGTAATAGGGGAGGCCACATGTATAGAAGCAGGGAATACTTAAGAAATCACTCTTACTGTGAACTTTGGTTTTTGATTAAGACCTACATTAACAAAGTTTATAACAAAGATTCTAGATTTAAAGAGATTATATTAACTCATCACATTACCTCTCTATTATATAAATGCTTACTGCTGATAAAAAAAATAACATTCACCAATAGGTCACATGCATGGTTTTTGTTTTATTCTTTGAAGAATGGTTCTGAAACATCACACTATGTCAGGCTGAAAGGTAAAGTTTAAGACAGTTTTATAAGGACATGTTATAACATATGACTGCTTACTCCACAAAATTTTAATCACAGAGCTTATGGTACACCTTGTTGGCAGTAGCACCCAGGTTTTCCAAATAGTCATCATTTTTCTCTTGTCTGCATAGACTTCTTCTCATTAGCTGCCTTCTGCTTTTGTTGCATTATCTCAGAGTCCCTATAATAGGAGGAAGGATGTAAGTTTTTACAGAAAAACTGATTTCATTTTCTCACTTGTTTTCTATATATAACCCATTAAGATACAATTTAAAGGAAGATATAAAAACTCCTGTTTTTCTGTTCTCTTGGAGACAGAATGGGAAGACAAAGAATGGAAGGGTTTTGAAGCTGGATCTTATTTTGAAAACCATCCCTACTATTATGATCTCGGGCAACTAACCTCAAAGATCTTTCAAAGTCACAACAGTACTTACCAGGGTTGTTCTGTGGAGTACCTACCAATATATGTATCAGACATTAGGCAGCTACATACACAATAATGACAATTACTCTTGGTTGTCAACAGAAGACCCTTATTTTTAAAAATATATTGAATGGCTTTGTAATCAACACCTACTGTCTGCCAGATCATGATCTCATGGTTCATTTGTTCAAGCCCCTCATTGGGCTCTTTGCAGACAGCTCAGAGCCTGGAGCCTACTTCTGATTCTGTGTCTCTTCCTCTCTCCCCCCTCCTCTGCTCATGTTTGCTCTCAAAAAATAAATACTAAAAAAAAAAAAGCTTAGAGCTAAACAATTTACCCCAAATCACATAAAAACCACATAGAATTAGTGTTAGATTTTAGTAAGATGTAAGACATTTTTAAAGCCAAGAGTAAAATCAAAAAGTGAATATGAAGGAAACAAGATAGCTACAAAGAAAACAACCCAACAATACTTTTCTGTTTGAAACCAAACTGTTTTGTTTCCTGTAACCTTAGTAATGTTACTGAAGTTCAGAGCATCAGTTTCCTGTTCTATCCACTGAGGCAAACACTCCTTTTAGGGTGATGAACAGATATGTACATAGTACCTATAATAGAGCTTTCTAACAAGTGGATAATCATTCAACAGTGACTATTATTGAGCCAAGCTAGACTAGAGATCTCCAGTAAAAATTTCAGGTTCACTTATTGGTACCATGTTCACTTTATTCCAACGTGAATAAACAAATTTAAGGCTGCACCAGTCGAACACCCCAAAACACTGATTTTTAACTCTAGCTGCACATCAGAATCACCTGGGGAACTTTTGAAAAGTTATAGACAATAAAATTTACCTAGAGCACCTGTTGTGCCCAGCCCCATACCAATTAAAGGACTCTATTTAAGGCACAAGCTTCAGTAACTGTCAAGGCTTCCCAGGTGTTTCTAATGTGCAGACTTGAGGACCACAGAGAAACTCAGCTAATGCAATTGCAGTCAATTCTTCACCTGTCCTCCAAGTTACACACAGACAAAATTAGATATATATTTTTTTGCCTAACATTATACTATGCATTTGTGTTCTGGAAGGCATACTGGTGGAGAAATAAACTATTTGTTATCATCTTACAAAAAGAATGCCTATTTGCAATGATGGCTGTTTCTTTGTTCTTCCTGCTTTACATAGTAGCTCAGCTCTACAAGTGTTCCCTTTAAAAGTAAATTTAAAGCACTGACATATTTATTAGAGACCTGTAATAATTTAGAGATCCAACATTCTCTCCATTCCATTCAGTGGAAGCTCTCAACTGACTTTCTAAAGAAATTCTGCTTGGAGAATTTATAATTAAGGAATCTTCTGGCCTCAAAGGCATCCTTAATTTAAAGAACAAAAATCTCATCTCAGGTCTTAATTTCAGGGTCATGAGTTCAGGCCCCTCATCGGGCATGAAACCTACCGGAAAGAAAATCTTTCACAAAGCAAAGCCAAAACACATGCTGGCTTTCATTCAAAAACAACAAAACCCCCAAAAACTGCAGTAAAAAAATTAATTACAGTGCAAATGTGCGGTCTTTGTTACTACTGTTAAAAGGCAGGAGATTCAGGAAGTGGGAAGGGTGTAAGGACATACACTGTTTAAAGTAATCTCGGGGAGAAAACTTAAGCTGCACTCTCAGTATTTCTGTATGATTACAAAATTACAATTAACTTTGTATTATTTTTCATATATAATTATGTATCAAGGCTGTGCACCTGCCTTTTTTCCAACCCAATGGATCTTCAGAAATAAATATAGCTGCATACACTTCTTTGTGTCTCCTTCAGAACATTTATCACTATAACTGAGTTACTTGTCACCCTGACATGGTTGGGGAGGATGTCTGCTTCGAAAATGTTGTATCCCTAGCATGAAACAGTGTCTTCCATATGGGAGGCATTCCATTATTTTGCTAGTTGTGGTGAGGAAGCATAAGAAAACTTGAAGAAAAACCTTGTCATGAGAGCCGCAAATTCTTGATCCACAGATTAGGATGATTTTAGTCATACAGTTTTAGTATGCACAGCACAGCTGTTCATCTGTTATCCCGACTACGCAGGCTATGCCTAGTCCTACCAAGAATTTTAAATTTTTTCCATTTTCAAAAGGAAAACTTCAGGGATTTGGAAATTCCTTTAGTATCACTTACCTCTGCTTCCTCTGAGAGGTAGTCAGGCTATCCTCTTTTCTTTTTCCCTTGCTAATTTCCTGGGATTTCTTCATGTTTTTCTGGCGGGCAAGTTCTCGCTGATTTCCGCCTATAAGGTTAAACAGTCACGCTCTTTTCCCCTGCCCAAAATTAGTACTAATTCCGTTAAAAAGGCTCTTATTTAAATGCATCTGAAGTTGGCTTTTTAACAGATAACGCCAGCAGAGTATTGCACTGAACAGTCGTCCCATAGCCCCGAGGAGGACGCCTAGCCTTAAACACTTCAGATCCTAAGAGTATTAACATACCAATCCAGGTGTTCATCTGTCCGTAAATGCCAGATCACTTACACCCATCATTCCACTCCTGTGTCTACATGGGTCAATATACTCCAAATTAAGGTCTAGCTTTTGAGGAGTATAGATGGAGAGGATAGACACAGGAAACACACCTCCACAAGTTGGCCCATCACAATTCGACTGTTAAGCGAGTTAACGCAGCGGTTCGGAATACATTACCTGGAAGGGCCAAACAAAAGAACTAGGGAGGGGACTCAGTCGGAGCTTCCTGTCCTTCTCACGCCTTAGGACCTTAAGTACCACCTATAAACCACTTTCTGATCAGGACCCCTCCCGGGGCCGCAGTCTTCACACACCTCACCTCCGGAGGTTACCCTGTTAACTCGCTCTCGGCCGGCACGCACCTGCCCCACTTTTCAGGTGGGCCCGAAGCTAACCGTCCCTCTCCCAGTGCACCGGGCTGAGGATGGGGTCCCCGCGCCACCGGACCTAAGGGGGATACACCAGCCGCGCCTACGGACCTCGGCTTCCTCAGCAGACGCTCCCCGCCGCGTCCCCCACCCGCCCGGTTACTCACGGGCCATGCCGACACCGGACCGAGCTCAGCAGAGAGCTACTCGGACGAGCAACGGCCTGCTACAGGGCTCAGCGGACGCCCCTCCAGCGGCTCTTGAACACTGAGTCCGCGCCGGCCCTCCGCGGGGCTACGCCTCGGCTCCTTCCATCGCCCCGCCCACCGAGGCCGGGTCGCAGCCTCCCGCGAGCCGGCCGGCTGACTGCGCGTGCGCCGCAAGGCCGGCGGTTGTTCCTGCGGCGGGGCCGGGGCCGGCAGCTTTCCGGAGTTTAAACTGGGCTCACGCCCCTTTGGTCATGCAAATTTGGTCCACACTGGAAAGCAGGTCCTGCATGTGTGGATTTTCCCCACTGTGTACCGAGCACTGGGGCTTGGCCAGCCCCCATTTTTTTGTAACGACAAAAACAACAATAAACGCTAATATATGTGTTTGACCAAGAACGTTAGCATTCATTAATTTCCTTGCAAAAGCGGGAAGAGGAGGACGCGGACAAAACTGATTGAGGGTTAACTCAATCTGTTAAAGGCAGTTTTGTCTCTTTACATATTTTCTTATTTTAGCACCAAGCCTGTAAGTAGGATTCATTGTTCCCATTTTGCGGAAGAGGAGATTGAGACTCTGAAACCGGGAGCGACTGTCCAACAGGGAGGGATTCTTATTTTTTTTTTTTAATATTTTATGTTTTTTATTTGTTTTTGAGAGACAGAGAGAGACAGTGCGAGCGGGGGGCGGGGGGAGGGGTCAGAGAGAGAGAGGGAGATACAGAATCCGAAACAGGCGCCAGGCTCTGAGCTAGCTGTCAGCACAGAGCCTGACGCGGGGCTCGAACCCATGAACCGTGAGATTATGACCCGAAGCCAGAAGCTTAACCCACTGAGCCACCCACGCGCCGCAGGGAGGGACTCTTAGAAGTGAGATTCATACATAAAATGGACTCTAAATCTGTTAATTTCCCTTTTAATCTCATTGCCTTTGTCATGGTCGACAGAATCAAAGGAGTTTTAGGTTAATGGCTCTGTGCTTGGGTTGTGTGTTGGGAAGGGAATGGCAGGGGATGCAGTTTTATCTCCTATTCAGAATAACCTTGGAACATGGGTAAAAGTCGTGGAGCACTTGCTGCTAGAAACATGTGCAAAGATGCCTGATGTTTAGATTGGTTAATACTGATATTTTTCATCTCTCCCGTTATTTATTACAGACTGATAAATGTGTAGAGTTAGTCTGTACACCCTAAAATTTCTTTATTTTAAAAAGGCTTTTATTTTGGAAAATTTCAAACATATACAACTGTATGGAACATATTGCAATGCACTCTCAAGTATATGTGACCAAGCTTCTACAATTCTTATTTTAACTTCTAAAACTCAACTATTTTACAGAAGGTAGGAGAAAGCGCTGAAGACTTAGAGCTCTGGAGATGGAAGGTCTTGATTGAAAGCTCAGCTCTACCAATGAGTAGATATGTGAACTTGGGCATGTTATTTAATAGAAGTAAAGCTTCCATATGATTTAAATGGAAAGGTAAATGTACCTCCTTAATTAACCAAATTAATGTATGTGAAGTACAAAGAAGTGTCCAGTATATGGTAGCACACAGTATGTTAGCTATTATTCTTTTAACCTCAGAGAGCATTGTGTGCTTGCCACTCGCTCTAAACCCCACTTCTTTTAAATACTGTTTATGGGACAAGCATTCACTTAAACAACCTCTTGTGGAGTAACTTGAGCAGGGGGGAAGATTGACTTTCTGTTCTGGCTCATTATAAAGAAGGGAGGGAAGCAATTTGGGACTGGAAGATAAGTGGCAGTGTTATTGTTTGTGTATGTAGTCTTAATTTACATTCTAATTGACCTTTTTCTTTACAGCTAAAAATATACTTTGTGAGTTGTAGGGATACACTCAAGAGACATTGGGTGTGTCTGCTAGAGAAAACTGGACTTTTAAAGTTGCTAAGATGCCATTAAGAATTTACTCCATAGGGAGGCCTGGGTGGCTCAGTCAGTTAAGCGTCCAACTTCAGCTCAGATCATGATCTCACAGTTGGTGTGTTTGAGCCCTGTGTCAAGCTCTGTGCTGACAGCTCAGCCTGGAATCTGGTTTGGATTCGGTGTCTCCCTCTCTCTTGGTCCCTCCCCTGCTTGCACTGTCT
The DNA here is from genome assembly GCA_004023845.1 of Helogale parvula. Taxonomy (NCBI): domain Eukaryota; kingdom Metazoa; phylum Chordata; class Mammalia; order Carnivora; family Herpestidae; genus Helogale; species Helogale parvula. The sequence continues at coordinate 17,216 of PJEM01011613.1, read as the reverse complement.
TTCTCTCTCTCTCTCTCTCTCTCTCAAAAAAATAAAACATAAAAAAAAGAATTTACTCCACAAACTTGGTTGTGTAACATACCTTAAGACGTTGTATTTAATGATAAAATTAGATCTCACTCTGTTCCCATCTTATAGTAATGAGAAATTAAATCCTCGTTATTATTGATTCCCTTACCTACAAAATTGGGGGAATGCCCTAGATTTTTAGATGGAACATAACACTTGGGGAAAGGCAATGCATCTTTCTACCAGAATATACTGTGCAAGAATAAATGTTCCTAGTAGTAGCTCCAAGATTCCTGAGACATCTTCAGTAGGGGGGTTTCTTTATCAAGTTCATGACCTTCTCGAGGTGTATCCGAAGTCCTGTTCCCTCCCCAGTGTACTGGAGGGAGCCCACAGAATCCATAGACCTCTATTTTCTTTCCAGTCTTAGAAAAATCTCTTCTCTCTAATATGCTTTCATCCCTCTCATCTTACTCTTAAAAACACTTTCCTCTCTTTCTCCTTCCAGATAACACAGCAATCTCTTTAAAGATTTTATTCTTTTGCCATTAACATAGCAAGATGTTCTCGGAGAATTTTATTCTTCCAAAAAGGAAATTGGGCTTGTCTGTTGCACTGAGTCAGGGAATTAAAAAACTGGCCCATACTGTGTAAAGCCAATCTCATCTATGGCCACTTTTCTTTTGATCATATAAGTCTTCCCTAACCACATTTCCTGAAATAAGTCAGCCTCCCAATCTCTTTCATAATACTCTTCAAATTTCTTTCATGGCATTTAATACATTTGAAAACTATCTTGTTCACTTGTTTTATTTCTTCCCCCCAACCCAGAACACCTTATTTCTTTCTCTATTGCTACCTCCTGAAGCAGATTCAGAATACATATATTACATATATTCATTTACTATATAACTATAGTTAATTTTTTTATGTTTAGAGAGAAAGACAGACACAGAATGTGAGCAAGGGAGGGGCAGAGAGAAAGGGAAACCCAGAATCCAAAGCAGGGTCCAGGCTCTGAGCTGTCAGCACAGAGCCCTACACAGGCTCAAACTCACCCGCCTAAGTGATGATGACCTAAACCTAAGTAGGATGCTTAACCGAGTGAGCCATACAAGGGCCCTTATAACTATATAGTTTTAACTATAATGACTTTTGAACATGTACATTAAAAAAGCTAGACAGTGAAAGATCTTGCTGCCACGACATGTTTCCCGTAAACTTAGTTCCCCTTCTAGGTGGTAACATCAGTTTCTTCATACCTGAACTTGTAATCTATGTTCTACTCAATTTAGAATCTTTTTTTTAAATGTTTTTTTTCTTATTTATTTTTGAGAGAGAGAGAGAGAGAGAGACAGCATGAGCAAGGGAGGGTCAGAGAGAGAGGGCGACACAGAATCTGATGACAGGCTCCAGGCTCTGAGCTAGCTGTCAGCACAGATCCGATGAGGGGCTTGAACCCTCGAACCGTGAGATCATGACCTGAGCTGAAGTCGGACGCTTAACGACTGAGCCACCCAGGCGCCCCTCAATTTAGAATTTCTAAGCCCTGGGGATGTGCTGGCGAACAGGCACTACTCTAGACGACCTTCTTCTTCCTCCTCCTCCTCCTCTTCTTCTTTTTCTTCTTCTTTTAATTTTTTAATTAATTTTGATAATCTCTACCCCCCAATATGAGGCTCGAACTCAACTGAGCTAGCCAGGCGCCCCATGATTTTAATAGTCTCATAAAAGTTTGGGCTGACGGTCTTGCTTACTTCCTTCCCTCGTTTCTCTAACTCCCAGGGACGCTTGGAGAGGGGAGAGCTGACCTCGGAGCATCTCAATTTCCGGTTCACTAGTCACGCTATAGTTTGACAGTTACCATGGCTGCGGGCGCTGTGCGTCTGACGCTTTTCCTAGGCGCCGGCTGATGGCGTAATCAGTTCCGGCGCCCTACGAGGGCGGGGAAGCAAGGTACAGGGGGAACTTAGCTATTAGTGTGGCAGGGTCATGAAGAAGAGGCGGCGGTGGGAGGAAGGAGGAGGTGGTGGGGGCGTGAGCCTGCGGTAGCTGCCCGCTGGGCTGGTGGTGTGGCTGTGTGGAAAGGGCGTAGTTCTTAATCCCTTCCCCGGGCCGCGGCCGGGGCTCGGGGCTGAGAGCGGCCGTGGGGCCGCCTCCCCGGGCCCCCTGGCTCCGCCATGTTCCGCAGGGCACGCCTTAGCGTGAAGCCGAATGTCAGGCCTGGTGTAGGCGCCAGGGGCTCCACCGCTCCCAACCCCCAACGCGGACAAGAGGCGCCCAGGCCCCCGGGCCCTGCAGCTTCCTCTCCCTCGAAGCCCCCGGAGTCTACGGATGTACCCCCGGTGGATTTCGGGGGAACCGAGCCGCAAGAAAAGCCTCTCAGGAGCAGGTAAGCGCGTGCTTAGATGAGCATTTTCATCTGCCCCGCCTCTCTGGGACTGTCATCCGGAATTTGACCACATGAATTTACTCTTAAGAGTATTCCGTCGCTTGGATTAAGTCTTACAGTTGAAACTCTACGAACCTTCTCCAAACTGCAGTTTGTCACTCTGGCCACAGGGTGTGGCAAATACGGATTTTGTTAAAGGTCTGTAGTTTCTCCGGGTCGGGACCTCGTCTTCAAGTGATGGTGAGAGGAGTCCAGGTGTAACAGTGTTGACGTGAAATGTATTCTCACGTGGTAGTGTTAGAGAACTTAGATTCCAGTGCTGTATTTTTTTCCCCCCACTTCTGGAGTACTTTGCAGGAGTAAGTACTTTTTTAGATTTTAAAAACAATCATTCTTAAAAGAAGACCAGTGTTACATTGGTTTTGCTTATTTGTGTCAATGGGGAGGGTATGTGACTTCTTGATTTGATTCAAGGGTGTGCCCCTTTATAGTGGCCATGTTTTCTGAAGGGAAAAAAAGCATGTGCCAATACCACATTTGGAGTCAAGATTTTTTTCTTTCTTTAAAAATATTTTTTTTTGATGTTTGTTTATTTTTGAGAGTGATGGGGAGAGGAGCAGAGAAAGAGGGAGACACCGAATCTGAAGCAGGCTCCTATCTGTCAGCACAGAACCCAATGCAGGGATTGAATTCACAAACGCAGAACCAAACTCGTGGCTCGAACTTAGAAACTCTGTGAGATCCTGACCTAAGCCGAAGTGGATCCCTTAGTCAGCTTAACCAACCAGGCGACCCAGGATTTTTTCTTAATTTAATAGTCTATTTATTAGACTTTGCTTAGGCAGAATTTGCTTATCTGTAAAATGGAGATAATACTCTCCAATTTGGAGAGTCCAGTTATTGTGGAGTTTAGAAAAAACTGACAAACTTTTGCATAGGACATGGCAGAATAGTTGTCTACAAAAAGTTTTTTGTTTAAAATAAAATAAAGGCATGGTAGTAGTTAACAAAGTAGTTAAAGTTAAGCCATTTTGGGCTACTCTAATGGCCTCTGTTTCTGTAATATATATGTGAGGAAACCAATAAAAACTGACCCTATAAAATGACAATGAGATGGTATAAATTCTCTGTGTGTTCTGACTGGAAGGTGAAAATTTTATCCATTTCTTTTTGGCCTAACTTACTCTGTTGACCTGAACTGGTGCTGGGTATAGGGTTTTCTTTTGCCAGCTTACTGATACTTTGTAATTTTCATGTTTCTTATAGAGTATTTTTTCAAAATTTCTCCTCAAAAAAATACAAGTAACAGTGAATGTTAAATTAATGAAGTTTACTGGGATCCTGTTAACTACATACAAGTGCATGATGATTGATAATTTAATAAATTACTCAGAGTCTGTATGTCTATATGTAATGTCTTGAGACATTAGAGGTCGAGGATATTTGCTTTCTTAGAGTTGGCATTTAGGGAGTGTATATATGTGTGTGTGTGTATGTATGTGTATATATGTGTGTGTGTGTGTGTGTGTGTATATAATTTTTACCATGTGTTGTCTTTTTTTTTGTGGGTCTTTGAAGTTGTAAAAATCAATAGGGTGTATGTTTTGTCCCCAAGGATTCAACATAATTGGATGAAATGCACAGGGTGCGTGTAATCATATTAATAAAACATGATCTCAAGGTCATGGTCATAAGTTTGGGCCCTATGTTGGGTGTAGAGATTACTATAAAAAATAAAGTTAAAAAGATGGAGCTATCCTGGAAAGGTTATTCTGTAGGTTTAGGCATTTTCTACTTTTATGTAAAACTAATCATAACATGAAAAATGTAGACTGCTTTTAATTCTTTTTTTTTTTTAATTTTTAAATATTTTATTTGTTTTTGAGAGAGAGTGAGAGAGCGTGAGCAGGGGAGGGTCAGAGAGAGAGGGAGGCACAGAATCTGAAGACAGGCTCCAGACTCTGAGCTATCTGTCAGCACAGAGCCTGACTCGCGGTTCGAACCCACAAACCATGCGATCATGACCTGAGCCGAAGCCACATGCTCAACTGACTGAGCCACCCAGGGCCCCCTGCTTTTAATTCTTATACTCTTTCTCTTCTTAACTTAATTTGCTTTCAGGCCATTCCTGAAAGTATATATCCAATCTGAACTGTATCTAATATGTATTTTGGAATGACTGAGTATTTAAGTTAGGAGTTTGATAGCTATGTAAGTAGTTATGCTAGACAAAAGAGAAACAATTTCCACCTCAAACAGTGTTTGGTTTGATTAATGTAACCCAATGTATATTCTCAAATACTGCAGTATAGAGATAGATATATTTTAGAAATTTGATGTTTTGTATGTTTGGTTTGACTGATCTCAGATTGAGAAAGTACTTTAGATCCAGTCAGGAGGCTGTCAGTATAGATTATAAACTTAGTTTTTTAAAAACACAGTTGTCAGTTATACAGTGATTGAAAGTAGGGTAATGAAGCTTTAATGTGTAACTTGGACTTTTGTTTTTCTTGAAGGAGTCAAGATGAGCTTAACATTTTTTTTTAATGTTTATTTATTTTTGAGAGAGAGAGACACAGAGTGTGAGTGAGAGAGGGTCAGAAAGAGAGGAAGACAGAATCAGAAGTAGGCTTCAAGCTCTGAGCTGTCAGCACAGAGCCTGAGGCCGGGCTTGAACCCACAAACTGTGAGATCATGACCTGAGCCAAAGTCAGCAGCTTAACCGACTGAGCCACCCAGGCGCTCCAGGATGAGATTAAACATTTATATTTTATTGCACTAAGGGACTTGAAGTCTGAAAAAGATCAACAGTCTTTGTTAGAATTGACATATCTGTTAAAAACTTCAGTAAACAAAATTTTTATTGGAATCTTTGTCATGAATAATGTATATCTCAAGTCACTGATGTTTTTAATAATATTTTAGATTTTAGATTTTAATAATAATATTTTAGATTTTCACCAGGCTAGTTTTTAAAACTAGAATATAAAAGATCTATGGTGCTCTTTTTTTTCTTTTTAAATTTTGACAGTGATGAAAAGACTGACAATGAGAATTATGTTGAAGAATCCAGTAAGTCTTCCTCTGCTGTTTCACAGAGAAGAAAGCGAATATCAAGTACTACTACTCTGGTTAAGCCTGGTGTTAGTGTTCCTTCAGAATCTCATCCCTTATCTACAGTTAATCAAGAAGTTCCACAGCCAATGCCTGTTTCAACAAAAGAGAAAAAGCCATGTTCAGACAGATACCGAATATATAAAGCCCAAAAACTGAGAGAAATGTTAAAAGAAGAACTGAGAAAAGAGAAGGTAAGGGAGAAAAATCACATTTTGATTGGTCATGCTAGGTTTCTGTTTTTATGTTAGGCATCATTTGTAATAGTATCTGTAGTATTTAATGGAGCATAACCACTTAATATTCCTTATGTTCATAAAATATCCCCTTTTGTGAACTGAATGATTAATAAGCATGATGGACTTAATAGGCTATTTTTTCTGCTATATTTTTATATTCATCTATATCTTTGATTGATTTTGGTGAAGGCCACAAATAGAAGGTCTGTACACATACACACATAGAAAAATACATGAAGGATATTTTTATCTGAAGGATATTTTTAAAATAAACTCTCAGCATGATTTTTCATGACATGAGTGTCATTCATTTGAATTAAGACACATATACTTGAACAAAATGAATTAGTAATATTTTATAAATGGACAGTATGGAAGTTATAAATGGGAAAAATATGCATGTATGTGTATAGTAGAGCCCATTTCCTTTTTAATCTGAAGATGGATTTTTTCTCCAATATTGCACTGTACCAATAGTGATGCATGTAAGCTCTACAGTTAAATACTTAAAAGATTTGAATCTTAGAGTCGTCCTTTTATATGTGTCCTTGGGCAGCTCAGTTAATTTTTTTTTTGTGTCCTCATCTGCAAAATAAGACTGATGATAGTATGTATCTCATTGTAGGGTTGTAAAGATTAGATGAGTTAATGTATGTAAAATACGTTTAGACTAGTGTCTGGCAAATACAAAGGGCCTAACATTTGTCAGCTCTTATTATTAATTATAGAATGCCCTTGTTAATTAAGAGGAAGGCACTTAGTATGGTGCTTTGTATTTGTTATTTAATTCTATCATCTTTGTGAAGTAGGTACCACTATTTTACACAGGTGGAAACAAGTTCAGAGAAGTTTTTTGCTTTGTGTCACATATCAGTGGGATTTGAATCTATAGCCTCTAAAAATCTAGGTCTCTAAAGATGTTCTATAGAATCTGCATAGGTCGATTTGTTTTGGGGAATTAAAAAATTAGACATTTGCTTCAAGAATTTTGTAAAATTCACAGAAATCCAGTTCATTACAGGGTAAACAAAAACTACGTATTTATAACATCTTAGCAAACTATTATAGTTAGAAGGCATTAGTAAGTATGATTTTATACATTGAGCTTTTATCCAGACTTAGACACTTACGTTATTAAAATTTGATGTGCTACAACTTTTTAATAATGCAATTTACGAAGTTTTCCCTAAAATTAGGAATAATCATGGTAGGAATAATACTAAGTCATTTGCAATGAATGCAACAGTGTGGCTACACCTTTGAATATAGTACATGTCAAATTCTCTATTTATAAAATAAAGTGGATCTTCACGTGTGTTTATGTGTCCAGAAACAATGGAAAAACAAATACGCCATAAATGAAAGTCAGAGGCCACCAGATCGTTCAAAAATGACTATGAGAGATTTCATATATTACCTGCCAGATAATAATCCAATGACGTGAGTAAATTTTTCTTGGTGTCCTTTCTTTGAGTATGTCATGAGTTAAGTATCATTTTTAGAGTATAGGTTCATGTTTGACAATATTTATAGCACATATGATGCTCTTTTCAATAGAATTTTTTAACACAATTTAATGCTATTTCAGGTAACTTTTTTGGGGATGATGGCCTTTACCTTTGAAATTAAGAATAAGTTTCCTTTCTTACATTACCAAAATGTTGTAAAACTAAACAACTTTAATCAGTACTGCAGTTTGTATTTCTTGTACACTGTACCCTGAGTCTAAAGGAATGCTGCAATATTTATGCTCTACCTCCTAATTATTTATAGTGGATATTATTTATTGCCTAAAAATAAAGCTTCTTTAATAAAGTTAGACTGAGGAAGCATATGATTTATAATAAATCTCATCGTTGTGTTGTTGATGGTTTGAAGCATATGGTTTATAATAAATCTCATCGTTGTGTTGTTGATGGTTTAGCAAGTGGGTGCTGTAGTATAGCTTTTTTCAGGTCCACCAGGTCTTTGGCCTGTTACTGAAGGGCCAGAAACCTAGGTGGTAAGTTGTTTGACATCTAAGAGTTGGAGATAAGCCACATAGTTTGCTTCAGACATGAGGACTGGGAGAGCCTCCCTTCACTAAGGACCAGAGAGTAAAAACGTTCCCTACTTAGGGTGTAGTAGATTACTTATATTTGATGACTAAGTTTTTGATTGAGAAATTGACTCTTGGGCCACACTATCATTAATAATAGTGTTATGGTATATCATATAAAAAATGCAAGTTAAAATAATTTCCTTCTTGCCAATGGGTAGAATTAATAAGATATAAATTACTTACTCATTTTAAAATATTTTTTATATTAAATATTATATTGTATCACATTTAAAAGCAAATGTTATTTGTTTAGTTCTTCACTGGAACAAGAAAAGAAAAGTGAAAAATCATTGACATCAGTCCAGACAAGAGAGTAAGCATTTTATGTTACTGTTTTTTTTTAAATAAATTCTTTGATGAGTTCAGTTTTAAAAAAATAAAATCAAATGATGCTTTTTGTTATAGTCAAATTCCATTTGATAGGAATGTTTAAATAGAATTACTAATGAATAAAAGTTACTGTCTGATTTAAATCAAAATGTAAGGCGACCCATACCGTGTATTATATATGGAAATGGCCAATGGTACTATTTCAAAAAAAGGTTATATTTTATTTTATTTTTATTTATTTTTTAAAAATTATTTTCTTTGTTTAAAATTTTTTTTAATGTTTATTTTTGAGACAGAGAAACAGAGCATGAGTGGGGGAAGAGCAGAGAGAGAGCGAGACACAGAATCTAAAGCAGACTCCAGGCTCTGAGCTGTCAGCACAGAGCCCGATGCAGGACTTGAACCCACGAACTGTGAGACCATGACCTGAGCTGAAGTCAGATACTTGACTGACTGAGCTACCCAGGCACCCCAGAAAATTATTGTTTTCTTAAATATATATTATTTTGAGAGAGAGAGAGAGCACGTATGCATGATCTAGAGGCGAGGGGCCAAAAGGAAAGAGAATCCCAAGCAGGGATTCTCAAAACTATCAGCATGGGGCTCCATCCCACAGACCTTAAGATCATGATCTGAGCTTAAATGTTGGGCACTCAACAGATTGACCCACCCAGGCACTCCTCAATGAAAGCTTTTAGAATTAAAAAGGATTTTGTTTTGTTCTAGAGCAATGTAATAAAATAGTGCAAAAATCAAAAGGAACAAAAGTATACTGAGAAATTTTCCAACTCTGTTTTTCTGTCATCTGGTTCCTTTGCCTGGAAGCAACAAATGTTACCAGTTTTTTAATGTATCATTCTAATTCTAGCCTGTGTCAAAACAAACAGGCATATCTTTTTTTCTTTTCTTTCCCTTTCCTTTTGTAGTTTTTAAAATTTTTTTAATGCTTTTATTTATTTTTGAGAGAGAGTGCAAGACGGGTGAGGAGCAGAGAGAAAGGCATAGAATCTGAAGCAGGTTCTAGGCTCTGAGCTGTCAGCACAGAGCCCGATATGGGGCTCGAACTGGCGAACTACAAGATCATGACCTAACTGACTGAGCCACCCAGGCACCCCATAAATGGGGAAATTCTTATAATCATGTCCGTAACATGTAGTAATTTCATTTACGGTATAGGGAAAATTGGAAATAAAAAGAAGGTTGGATTTGAAGTAATTTATTTCAGAAGTTGATAGTATTCAGGAGCTCCTTTTCCTGGGTTTATGAATTAAGCTATCTTACATTTGGTAGGCAAGAAGGTAAAAGTACTCCTGATGCTGAACATCATGAGGAAGTAGAAGAAGAAGTAGATGATGGGCCATTGCTGGTTCCTCGAGTAAAAGTGGCAGAAGATGGTTCCATTATTTTGGATGAAGAAAGGTAAATAAAAAAAAGAGAAGATTGTGGTTTCAAACATAAGAACGAATGTGCTTTGTCTAATGAGAGGGATTGAATTTCTGCATCAGTGATGGCCACTTAAACACTGATGTTTATATTTTTCTAATGCATGTTATAATTAGAAAGGTGAGTTTGATTAATTTGTAATTTTTAGCAATTTTTATGCTATGTTTTGTGTGAGAGGTTGGTACTGCTAATCTGTCATCCATTAACCTTCCATCACTGTTTTACTAATTTTACTGGTAACTGAACTAATTATATGCTGTCTCTACTAATGATACATTTCAAAAATTCTCCGTCTTGAAGTTAAAATTGAGGCTTTCATATATATAACTAATACCATATTTTGGTGTGTGGTTATAGCTAATGAAAATGCAACAAATGAATCATAGGCTTAATATTCTATAATTTTTGTTATGACAAGGTCTAAATTCACTTTGTTGGTTTAATTTCTCAGTTATAACATTAAATTTTTCAAATTTGGCATTGTGGAATTTGTTTGTCCAAAGTGTGTTTTTTCAAAAATAAGATAAATTCATGAGTAAGTAAATATAAAAGAGGGATGGAAAAGTCATCTGACATTTCAGTAAAAAAATCTTTTTATAGTATATAAAATTCTGTGATCATTAAACGTAAATGGCAGTACTTTTAGTAATTGTTTTTGTGTGTTTTTTCCGTTATTTTGTGATGATGATTTTACTGGTCATTAGATAGTTAAAAGCATTGAACTGCTTTGTTTATAGGAATGTAGAACATAAACATAAGATGCTTATATTTTTTCTGTTGGGTTTAGCATGACAAAGTAATCTGTATTAAATATAGGAGAAATGCAGAAGTCAGTAAAATAAGTAATTTTTTGGTGGCCCAAAGATAATGTGTAAATTTTATATTGCTATTAACAATTTTGGAAGAATGTTGGCATTTAATTTTATTCCTTGGCAATCACATTTTAAGTGAAAATTATTAGATACTTGGAAAATATGCATACTTCAAATATGTATTATACTTTTGATATGATTCTCCCATGGTAAATTTCAAAATATAACTATTCAAATATCATTTTTATTTTTTCTTGTTCTAAGTGCAGATGTATTTAAAAATATGTCTCTTTCAGTTTAACTGTAGAAGTTTTAAGGACCAAAGGCCCCTGTGTTGTTGAGGAAAATGACCCCATATTTGAGCGTGGTTCTACAACTACGTACTCCAGCTTTAGGAAAAACTATTATTCTAAACCGTGGTCAAATAGAGGTAACTACTTTTTATTTTAAATTGTGTGGGGTTTTAATTTGAAATAAAGTGAATTATTTTCTTGTAAGTAAATAAAATGCGGACCACGTTGTTTTCCCTGTAGCTAATTTTATTGGAACCTGCCCTCTGCCCTCTCCCCCTTTTTACCCTCCCACCTTCCAGTACCATGGAACTCTATCTCTGGCTTTATCTTAGTAATCTTTTTAGGAATTAGCATTATGGTCATTTGGGGTGGAATATTCCTCTCTGTCAAATCCCTGTATAAAAAATACCATTTTTATGTAAAATTAAAGATATTTCTAATACTCATAATAGTGTTCTACCTCATGTACTATTGTATATATAATAAAGTTTCTAAGGGTAAGAATGCTGCTGTTAAAAAAGCATATCACACTTTTCAAAAATTTTTATTTATATATAATAAAAATATATTTATTTATTTATTTAGATCAAGCAGGGAAAGAGTAAAGAGATAGGGGGAGAGAGAGAGAGAGTACCAAGGTGGCTCTGCACTTTCAGCCGGGAGCCTGATGTAGAGCTTGAACTCAGAAACCATGAGATCGTGACCTGAGCCAAAATCAAGAGTTGGTCACTTAACGGACTGAGCCACCCAGGTACCCGAAGCATAGAATACCTTTTGAGTGGTATTACTTATTCTTATAAAAATAAAACAAGTTGTTTTGGGGGGAAAATGAAACAGAACAGAGTACTACAGGACAATAAGAAAGATTCTATAATTCCCTCCTCTGACTTCCCCAATCCTATTTTATTGAGGTTACTACTATTAATAGTTTCTTGTGTGTTTTTTTGGTTACTTTCTTTCCCGTACTACTTAGCACATCTTAGTCGCTTACGTTAAAGCAGTGATATGGTGGCTGTGACTGACAGGTTTCTTAAGAACACTTTGAGAACCATCGGCAGAATGCTGTTTCTTCTTCCCCTCGCCCTTCCCCTTCCTCCTCCTCCTCCTCTTCTCCCTCATCTTCTTCCCCCTTCTCCTGATTTCAGCTCCTTGGGTATGAGCACATAAATTTCCTATATCATGTTTCTGTATAAAAGTCGAGAGATTGTTTCAGATGCATGAAGTTCTTTGCAATAAAATTGACTAAATGTTTCCCAAACTTTAATGAAAGGCTATTAGATACTCTCAAATTTATTTTAACTCAAAATATATACTTAATGTAAGATGTTTTCTTCTGAAATACTGGTATTAATTTTCATTCTTTCTAAATCTTTTATTTTTACAGAAACAGATATGTTTTTTTTAGCCATCAGCATGGTAGGAACTGACTTTTCTATGATTGGACAGCTTTTTCCTCACAGAGCAAGGATAGAAATTAAGGTAAAGTAAATCCAGTACATTTGTTGATTGGAAAAGGATCAAAAATTATTACTAATAATATTTTTTAACTTGTTTAAATCTCAATCCATCCTTATTTACTACTAGTTTTGAGTACATGTGTCTCTTTTTACAGGTCAGAAAGTAATGCAGTATTACTCAATTCTAATCTGAGTACAATCTCCTTACCTTTAGCGTATTATTTTATTTATGTCTTACTCACTTCTGGGATGGATTTTAAGGAGTAACCATAAAGCCACTGAATCTAGGATAGAAGAAGAGTTAAGTAATGAAGAGGGAAGAATAAATATATCAGAATATGCATTTGGATTAAGGGTAGCTTGACCACAGAGTGTAGTGCTAAATTTCTTAGGAAGACATGAAGAGGGGCATGCTAAGTTAGATAATTCTCATGATCTGATCTAACAGTTGCTTTCTTAGGCTACCTTAACTTTGTAGACAGTCAGGGACGCTATTAACAACAGCCGTGATGTTAATTAGTGTTTTACTGTGCCTAACAGAATGAGGAGTATTCTCTGTTTTATTCTTCCCTTTTTGAGAAACTTAGTTACAAGTTTCCTGGGATGGAGTGCATTTGAATGCACACTGTCTTTTTAAAAATTGTTGAGACTACTTCCCTAAATTTAGTGTGATCATAACATATCTTTGTGCAAAATTTAGAAAAGTGAAAATTTGGGACTAGTGAATTATATTGGTTTTCAAATATTGAACCAAACTTGTATTATTCTTTATGTTGGATTTTATCATATTTTCTTGAGGATTTATTTTTTTTCTTTTTTTTTTCTTTTTAAATGTTTATTTATTTTTGAGAGAGAGACAGGGTGTGAGTAGGGGAGTGGCAGAGAGAGAGGGAGACACAGAATCTGAAGCAGGCTCCAGGCTCTGAGCTGCCAGCACAGAGTCCAAAGTGGGGCCTAAGCTCATGAACCGCCAGATGATAACCTGAGCTGAAGTCAGATGCTTAACCGACGGAGCCATGCAGGGTCCCCACATTTGTTCTTTACTTATTCTTTCATAAGCCCTGGACATTGCTTTAAAATGAATGATGGTCAAAGCCTCTGGGCATTTAAAAACAATAATCACTTTTCTTTATCTTTGACCCAAGCAAATTGTCAGGCACAGTATCTTTCTCCCCCAGTGAATAACAATCCTCCAGAAATGGTGGTATAGTGGTCACAGTGAGGTCTTTCCCCTACATACATGAGCTCATCTGGTGCCACACAATATTATTATGTTCCCTGTTTTAGAGATCAGGAAGTGGAGAACCATAGGGGCTTTCTGGTTTCCCCAAGGTCAAGTGTGGCTGAATCAGATCTGATGAGTCCAGGCCTAGAGCTCTTTCTATGCCATGCAAATGAAAGAGAACTTCACTGAATGTGTATCTTATTCAAACAGATTGCTGCACAGGTAAAGGAGAAACTAGTGTGAGAATGTGCAGGACAGGGAGACCCAGAGCTCGAGGATTTATTTTTTAACGTGAGAGAGAGAGAGTGAATGTGTGCACATGAACTGGAAGACACAGAAGTGAGGTGATCTGGGATCTGAGGGAGGCTCTACGCTGACAGCAGCGAGCCGGGTGGAGGGCTTGACAAACTAATGAACTTAAGAACCAAGAACTGTGAGGTCATGATTTCAGCCAAAGCTGGATGCTCAACTGACCGACCCACCCAGGTGCCACTCTTCAGGATTTTTTTTCGTGAGGGATATTTTGAATGTTTATTTTTTATTATTTTTGAGAGAGAGAGGAGAGGCAGAGAGAGGGAGAGAGAGAATCCCAAGCAGGCTCTACCCTGTCAGCACAGAGCCTAGTGCAGGGCTGGAACTCGTGACTGAGATCATACCTGAGCTGAAATCAAGAGTTAGAAACTTAACTGACCCAGCCACCCAGGCACCCCATGAATGATATTTTGTAACTTTCTTTTAATGTCTTTGTTATGTTTTGGTACCAAGATTATGCTGGTCATAGAAAATGAGTTGGACAGTGTTTCTTTTTCTTTTATCTGAATGAATTTAAGATTAATATTATTTCTCCTTTAATGTTTGATAGAATTCAACAGTGAAAACCTTTGGACCTGTAATTTTCTTTCAGAAAGGAATTTAAGTTCAATTTGTTTAATACATACATATAGATATATTCAGATACTCAGTCTTGTGTCAGCTTTGATGTTAAATTTATAGGCATGAAGTTTTCTTAGTGTTTACTAATCATTTTAATGTTTATAGGATATTCTCCTTTGATTGATAGTTGCTGTTTTCCTTTGTCTTGGTAAGGGTACTTTGACTTCCCCAAATTTTCTAATGAATCAACCTGTAGTATAAGTTTTTAATTTGTCTGTGTATTTTCATTTTTTTTAACTCTTCAACATTTCCTTCTATTTACTCTGCCTTTAATTATTTCTTTCTTCTTAAGATGAAAATTTTGAACATTGATTTTAAGTACTTTATCTTTTTTAATTAGACATTTAAAGGTAAACATTTTCATCTGAGCCCGCTTTAACTGGATTTCATAAATTTTGATACGTTGCTTTCATTATTATTCAAAAATATTTTCTACTTCTATTTCTTTTGTTTAATTTCCAGTGTGGTGTTCAATTTCCAAATATTTGGGACATTGGTAAATATTTTATTGTCTTCTGATTGTATTGTGTTGTTAATTCCATTGTGAATGTCAAATATATAAGCTGTAAGATTTCAAATCTTTCTGAAATATAGTGAGATTTATTTTTAAAAACATGTTATACTCATCTTGGTCAGTATTTCTGGTCACTTGAAATGAGTGTGTACTCTGTCATTGGATGTGCTGTGTAGTTGTAGTAGTTAACGGAGTGAAGAATTGACATCTGCATACATGATCATAGATTTGCCTGTTTCTGTGTTTATATTGTTCAGTGCTTGATGTATATTGACATTCTTGTGTGCTGAAGTTCTTTTAATAGGTACACTCACTTTTAGTGTGTTGTTGAATTGAAAAGCATTTGTCTTTCTCTAATTTATTTCACTTAGTATAATGCTTTCAGTGTCCATTCATGATGTTGCAAATGGCAAAATGTCTTTTTTATGCCTGCATAATATTTTTGTACTCACATATATATATACACACATATGTGCCATATTTTCTTTACTCATTTGTCACTGGACACTTAGATTGTCTTGGCTGCAGTGAATAAAGCAGCAGTGAACATGGGGATACATACATTTTTTCAAGATAGTGATTCTGTTTCCTTCAGGTGAATATCCAGAAGTAGAATTGCTAGATCACGTGGTAATTTTATTTTTAATAATTTTGAGCAACATCCATACTGTATTCCATAGTAGTTGCAGCAATTTATATAGTCTAACACTCTTTTAGTTTAATTTTATTATAGGTTCTATTAATTTAGTTAATTATATTATATTATATTATATATTATAATATATAATTATATTATATTAGTATAATTTTATTATACTATTTCTGAGAGAGATGAAAAGATGGTCATTGAATTCTTACATTGACCCTTAATTTAAAAAAATAGATAAAATGTCTGTTGCACATTTCCATGTAATAATTTAGTTCATTTACCTTTAATGTAATAACTGATTTGACTGGGTTCAAGTCTATCACCTCACTATTTTCCATTTATCCCATCTGTTTTTTCTTGCCTTCTCTTCGGTTATTCAAATAACTTTGGTATTCTTTTTTCTTTTTTTTTTAAAAACATTTATTTTTATGAGACACAGAGAAAGAGACAGATTATGAGCAGGGGAGGGGCAGAGAGAGGAGACACAGAATCTGAAACAGGCTCCAGGCTCTGAGTTATCAGCCCAGAGCCCGACATGGGGCTTGAACCCAGGAACTGTGAGATCATGACCTGAGCCAAAGTCGATGCTTAACTGACTGAGCTACCCAGGCTCTTTTCTTTCTTCCTTTTTCTTTTTTGATGTTTTCTTTCTTTCTTTTTTTTTTTTTTTGATGTTTGTTTATTTTCGAGAGACAGAGAGAGCGTGAGTAGGGAAAGGGCAGAGAGAGAAGGAGACACAGACTCTGAAGCAGGCTCCTGGCTATGAGCTGTCAGCACAGAGCCTGATGTGGGGCTCGAACCCATGGACCATGAGCTCATGACCTGAACCGAAGTCAGACACTTAACTGACTGAGCCACCCAGGCACCCTTTTATTTTCTTTATTGTACCAGTTTAATCTTTACACTTCATCCTCCATATGTAATAACTTCTTACAAGTATATTCTATTTACCCTTCATCTTTTGTGCAATTATATAGTTCACTTTTACATGCTATAATCCAATTTTACATTGGACTTATTTTAGCTTATAGTCTTTTTAAAAGAATTTTTAATGCTTTGTTTATTTTTGAGAGAGAGGGAGAGAGAGAGAAGAGAGAGCGTGAGTAGGGGAGGGTCAGAGACAGAGGGAGACACAGAATCCAAAGACGGGCTGTCAGCACAGAGCCCGACGCGGAACTTGAACCCACAAACCATGAAATCATGACCTGAACCGAAGTCGGACGCTTAACCGACTGAGCCACCCTGGCGCCCCTAGCTTAGAGTCTTTTGTCTTTAAAGGAAATTGAGTAGAAAAGTAGAAAAAAGAAATTAGCCTTATATTTAGCTACCATTTTCGATACTTTTCATTTCTTTCTGTAGGTCTGAATAGCAGATTTACTGTTGAAAATTCCTGCAACTTTGATTTATCTGAAAAACCTCTATTTTAGCTTACTTTTTTGGGTTTTATTGCTGAATATGCAAACAGTTTGATAGGTTTTCCTTTCAGTGTTTTAAAATTGTTGTTCTCGGGGCGCCTGGGTGGCTCAGTCGGTTAAGCGGCCGGCTTCAGCTCAGGTCACGACCTCACAGTTTGTGGGTTCGAGCCCCGCGTCGGGCTCTGTGCTGACAGCTAGCTCAGAGCCTGGAGCCTGTTTCAGATTCTGTGTCTCCCTCTCTCTCTGCCCCTCCCCTGCTCGCACTGTCTCTCTCTGTCTCTAAAAAATAA